>QZCP01000291.1:0-53755 GCA_003956705.1 Brevipalpus yothersi | reverse complement strand
GTGCTCTCCTAATTTTGCTATAAATTCAATGCTTAATTAGAGCAATCCCAAAAAGCCGAAAGTAAATGAGAATGATGATCAAAAGTTGAATACTTTCTTGATTATTATCTTTCCTTTGAGAATGAGAAATTCATGAGAATTCATCAACCAAATTGGTCTAGCCGAAATGTGTTCCAATTTGCGGTCACAAAGTCACATAAGTAGGATGGATTGGAGCCCAAAAGGAAAGGAGTCTGATACAATTTTCCGGGAATCCATATTCTTTCAAATTGAAATAGTTTTCTCTCGATACCCTCGGGCTAATTGTGCAAAGCAATTTCAATCTCTAACCAGGTGACAAATATCGTTTTGAAGTTCAATGTGGAGTCAAATAAGGTCCTGAATTCCAAATAAGCAATACAGCACTTATTGACAGATCGTTTTTCTCCATTTTTCTGACAAAAAATTTTTTCTTTTCAACATCGATCACAAATTTTCCCATCATTTATTCAGGGCCTCCGCTTATAGTGATAGGTGGTGATGTTGTTCACCTGGTAAACTTTTTCCAATGCACTCACATCAAGTGCAAGTTGAAACTATCAATTTTTAATGCCGTTGATTAACTGTCTGATAATATAGCTATCAAAATTAACGTCTCATAAATCAAATACATATATTTTTTGTGATGGATCTCTATTCAGATGGAGATGGTGTGTGTGTGTGTGTCACGATTATGTCGAATTAAGAGCGATTAGAACCACAATATTCGTCTTGAGCCATATGCCTTAGATAGTATATAGACTTCTGAGACGTGTCCGTTTTCGTCATGCCGTTGATGTGGCACATGGAAAACTCATGAACACTACTCATCAGATTCAATTTAAACACAGATATATGCAAATTGAAAATGCTTTTTATTTTATTCTCACAATTTTGAAATATTGTGTTAACAGTTCTTACAATTTGCAAGTATTGGGAGCAATATCACGGAATGCCAAATCATAGACTGGAGATGATAAAGAACTTGCAATGGCTTGCTTGTCAATAGACTTGTATTCACTCTTCGAATTTTGGGTGAAAATTGAGTGTAGGAACCATCTGTCATCCTCCTTATACATGATAGGCTGACCCATTTCGAAACTTTCCAATTGCATATTGCTAAAATAGTCAGTTCCAAAGGCAACCGTTAAAATTCTATCATCCTTGCGTTTTTCGAATTGTAGATCAGCCATTCTTGGCTCATGGCTCATTTTATTCTTGTCAGCATGATAGATCCATCCAGCGGTGATATACTTTCGTTTCTTAGTACTTCTTCCCTCTCTTTCCTCTGATGGTATGCAAATTGGTGATACCTTTTTAACATCTTTTTCCAACTTGAGAATTAGAAAATGATCTTTCGTATTTTCGGCTAGATTGGTTACTTTCACTTTCTTTGGTCGATGGAAAACGGAAATTCGATGAATTTTGTGGTTGTCAATATGCAACTTGTAATTAACCTCTTTAATCTCTTTATTCAAAGCCTGAGGCCTACACTCAGTTGATGTTAGAACACTGTTGCGATCAATTAAGACACCATGACAATTGAAAGCTCCTTTGGTACCGTTATTCAGCTCATACTTAGCGCTGTGTATGGGAAACAAAGAAATGATCAGATGTGTTCAGAACTTTATGAGTTTCATTAATTAGCAATTGATCAGCAATCTTACTCAATTCTCATGAGCCATGGGAACTTATGCTTAGTAAAGCGGGATGCATCCGGAAAAGTTTCACGTTCTTCTCGTACTTTTGAGATTCCACATTCTTGAAAATTTAATTAAAAATGTTGATCAGCTTTCAGGACATTTTAGAAACAGAATTCGTAAATATTTTCAACTCACCACAATTCTCTTGGGCCAAAGTGGCTCCAAAAAGGACACACAAAGTGATGAGATATTTGAACATTTTCCTTACTTCGTCCTTACACAAAGATGCAAAATGCAAGACTGATAACCATCTAATGATAGATGTGATACTAAATAGGCAGGAGAATCATAGTCATAGATGTTGATATTTTGATTGACATCAGCTTTACCGAGAGCCCATGGATACAGTGTTAGGTGCGTGATGATAACTATTATTACATCACAAGATTGTGTGTCGTTAGTTGGATGGGAATGGTCACATCGGAAGATTTTTTCCACCTCAAAAATTTTTGATCAGAGTTGATCGTTGATTTTGAGCCTCAGTAAAATGAGTTTATGAAGCTTCAGTAAAATCAAGAGTTAGCTGGTAATCATATTGATATCAAATGCTACATGTATTTCAACATACAGTTGAATTTGATAGGTCTTTCGACTCATTTTCATGTGATTGTTTTTTTGCTGGATGAAGATACTGTTACTATTATCATCGAACCTTTGAACCACTAATTATTCATTTTATTGGGTATAGAATTCATTTTTCTAATTTTAATGGTATGGAAATTCATCTTGAATTTCAACAAAAGCACTTCAAAATACAATGATTGAGCATAATGATTCTTCGATTTTTTATTTTTACTGTTTGGGAAAGAAGATAAGTTTCCATCTTCTGAAAAATAATTGCTCCGAATTCAGTGCTTAATTGGAACAGTCAGAAAGGAAGAGAGCTAAATAAGAATTCTGATCAGAACTTGTACATTTTTCGATTCTTATCTGTCTTTTGAGAATGGAAATTCATCTGAATCTGAATTGGTCAAGTTTTATGTGTTCCAATTTTGATCATAAAGTCGTAGAGCGCGATATATCTCTCGAAAGAGATTCACATTGAAGAAATTGTAACTCTTTAGGAACAAGATTCTCTTGAATTAGAATAATTTGTCTCATCAAATGTCCTCAGGCTAATTGTGTAAAGCGATTCAATCTCTAACCAGATGACAAATATCGTTTTCAAGTTGAATGATCAGATGGGTTGACTTTTGAATTGTAAATAAGCTTCTCTCTTCTGTATCATTCAACTTATGGGTTGACAGATCATTTCCCGCCATCAAAACTTTCTCCATCATATCGATCTCAATTTTCAAATTTCCTAAGACTTATACATTGCATGATGGAATATTCGCCCTACAAAATGAGCCATTCAAGAACACGCTTCGATTGAAAGGGAACACTGATGGCTACACATTCACCTCGAATAATCAATCTATGCAAATGAATTATTTCAATTCGCTGATGATCCATAGCGATATAGATTCCGCTTGTTATTCGTCTCTCTTTCTCTCTCTTTCCATCTCATCCAAATTTTTGACTGCGAGACAAATAAAAATTATTTTTGTTTCCAGCCAGCATTTGTATTTGTATCATTTTTTTCATCAAAAATATCTTGCCTAATTTTATTCATCTTCTCTTTCTCTTGCCATATTTTATAGCCAAGCATCAGTAGACCCATCCTAATGTATTGAGAATTTGAATGAACTATACCACTCTGAATCTAATAATCTACATAATCATTTTGATTAACTCTCATGATTTATGTTCATCATTATCGCTTATGTTCTTCACATGAGACAGTGAATTGAATGAGATAGAGAGAACCGTAAAAGTTGATCAACATTTGGCCGTTAATAATATTATCATCTCTATTAATGTCTATTTTTTCTCATGTCCTCTTTTTTTCCCATTGTATAGTGATGAGGATGATCTGAGCTTGATAAATGGTGATAAAAATCGATTCGGTTTTGGATTTTCTCCGCTCTCTGGCTCATCCATTTCATCCGGCGGATCAACCAGCGGCCTATCATCTGGAATCCTTGGTGGTCAATCCATGCTCACCAGTAATCCATTCCTTAAACTGCCCAATCCAAATACGGCCACCGAGTACAAAGCAGGCTATATCATGAGAAAGTGTTGCTTCGATGTGAATGGCAAGCGGACACCACTTGGTAAAAGAAGCTGGAAAATGTTTTATGCTACTCTACGCGATTTGGTATTATTTTTACATAAAGATGAACAAGGTTTTCATAAAAATCAATTATATGAGTCATTACATAATTCTATTCGTATACATCATGCGCTTGCCACACCAGCCGCTGATTATACCAAAAGACAATACGTCTTTCGATTACAAACACCCGATCAGAGTGAATATCTTTTTCAAACAAGGTGAGATTGATGATAATTGAATCATAAAATTAGTAATTGGGCATGAAAAACATGTGATATACTCTAAAATTTTCAGGGATATATGATTTGCATGCATATACTTACAGGAAATCTATACTAAACACCCCAAAAGCAGTGTAGCTTTCTGTGATATAAATTAGAAAATTAGAAGAATGCAGCAGCCCGATGTGGGTGTATGTGTACCATGTGATGAATAGATGTAGCTTGACATTATAGCTAATCTATTCTCTATCATCCGATCCTTTCTTTCATTTTTGACTTGTCTTTTATGCTTAAGAATGAGAAGAGACATCTTATCCATTTTTCTTGAGCCGTGAAGAATTTTCATCATCACGAACTTTATCCCTCTTTCCGCTTTCTCCTCTTCATCCGTTCCGTTCTCATGCTAATTTAACGTTCTTCTCTCTCTATCTCTCTCCCTCTCTATTTCTTGTCTATTACAGTGATGCACAAGAACTGCAATCGTGGGTTGATACCATTAATCTAGTTGCAGGAACTCTGTCAGCACCACCACTACCATCAGCCATTGGATCACAGTCAAAAAAATTCCAGAAGCCTCTACTACCGAGTAGCCACACTAAATATAACACTAGAGAACAATTGAGTGATCATGAAGCTCGTATTCAGCAATTGTCCACCGATTTGGAGGATCATGTTGCCAAACATCCGGAAAAGAATGTCTCCAAGAAAGTTTTAAGTGAATATGCTGAGAGACAAAGCTATCTCGAATATGAGGTAGGTGAACCAAAATGGACAATTGGAATTGAATTTTTCTCAGCTTCACTCTCTCTCTTTTTCTCGAGTTGATGATATTTTTTGTTCCGAATTTTCCTTGGTCCCACAACTAATGATCATCTATGTGTGTGTATACACACCAGACAAGACCCCGACGAATTAATGTGCTCACTACGGTGTGAAATTGGTTTCCAGCTTTGAATTCATCATACTTTGCTCTTTTATCAAGATCAGTCTTGAAACCAGCCACTCAATAACATTCTTCCATGCTCCTTGTTTCCCTAGTCTCTCTCTCAACATGCTCTTATTTTAGCATGATTTTTCTCCTCTTCTCCTCCTCTTTTTCTTCATCATCTTTCCCTTCTCTCTCTCTCTCTCTCTCTCTCTCTCTCTCTCTCTCTCTCTCTCTTCCATCTTTTCAGTATATATATTCATCGTTCAATGCTGGGAGCGTCAAAAAAAGACTGCCAAGCACAACAACAGACTGCTTTTGCCTTATTGTGTATATGTATGTTATGTTACCCATATGAGTCGAAGGGAGTGAGAGAGTTGAGCCAGTTGATGATTATAAAATGTGAATTATCATTTGCCTCTCCTGTTGAGAAAGTATTCCTCTTTCTCTCTCTCTCTCTCTTTTCTGCCCCTTTCTTTCTCGTTTCATGGGAAAGCTGGTAGATTGTAGATAGAAAAAAGAAACGATAGAAGAAGCAAAAGTGAAGAGAAAAATGAATAGCAAAAAAAAGTTCAACATCAAATGGACTTGGTATTCAATCGTAATTTATCGCTTTCACTTCGCTTCTTGTTATTTTTCCTGTCTCTTGATCCTTTTCTCTTTTCCCTCTCATTTTCTCTTTCTTTCTCAGTCTTTTTTTTCTATCTCTCACTTCCACTCTTCATGATGAACCCAGTAGTAGTATTAAGCTAGTGAATAGAATAAATTATTGACTCTTGGAAAAGATTCCCTTTGAAATCGTTGTTGCTGGATAGATTTCGAAATAACTCCTTTCATCGATTCCTTTTCATACCTGCAATGGCGCAATTCAATTTGATCTGTGTTTGTATGTTAGATTTCTTTACATCAAATCACAGCCAAGATTAACTGAATTTCCGAAAAACTCTAGATAAAGAGAAGAAAAATGTCTCAGCTGATAAAATGTGAAACATTCGATTATCTTTCAATCCACAGATCTTTACTTGTCCTATGGAAAGTTTTCACAACAGTCATAGATTGAATACAGTTTCAATGCTGGCATCGCATTCTTATTCTTCTGAACCTTGCATTCTTCACATGTTACATTGTATTTTTCTCTCAATTTTTTGATTATTTTTCTACATTTTTTTAAACTTCGAGATTTACACTCATTTTTACGTTAAACTTACAGCAGGACAGAAGAAGACAACATCAAGAAGAAGAAGAAGAGGAAAAAGAGAAAGAAAAACACAGCGTCAAATCTAATATTTCTTTTGTAATTAATGAGTAAATCGATATGTGTATCGAGGAAAGGAAAATTGGGAGGATGGCATCTCACCTTAAGATGCCAGCAGTGATTGCATAAAAGCTTGTCGCAAAAATCATAAGGTTCTGATTTCTCAGATACAAGATGACTATCCTATAGAAAGAGTCAACAATTATAAAAGGTTATTATTATTTGTATGAAAGAATGAGTTAAAAAATTATTTTTCATATGTTATCCAATTATTCTGGTTGCCTTTGTTATAAATTCAGTCTGAACTCCATCATCACTCTTTTTTCTTGCTTTTCTCATCTCTGGGTAGGATATCTTTCAGGTCAGTATATCCTCTGTAGCCTTGGTTGTGGCTCGTTAATCACCTTTACGATCACACTCAATGAATGTCATTGTGAACCTGGCCATTCTTGAAGGAACATTGAATGTATGAGTGTATGTGTATGTATCTACTATTTCATGCTGATAGATAAGCATCCATCCATGATTCGTTAATTGTAATCAGCATCCACAAATCATCTTTTCTTTCATCATTATACTTCTTTCTCTCATCCTCTCTCTCCTTTCTTCTGGAATCCAATCAATATCGACTTGTCTCATTGTTCTCAAGATTAGGTCGATGGTCGAATTGCGATGCAAGTGAGCCACTAATAATGAGGAGCTTTGCCAATGAGCCTTCCATTTTTCTGTAGTGTTATAAATACATGTATATATACCTTTTCTTTTTCTGACGATATATTCTCTGTCTCTGATTTATGATCATACACACTGAGGAAGTTGCATCTTCCTTCTAAGAAAACTTTCTCCTAGTGAACGTCAAATGGCATGACATTGAGAAGAGTGAGAGAAAGTTTCCTTTCTATTTTGAGATAGAGACAGAATGATATGCTTTCACTAGAATTATTCTGTCTTGGAATGGCGTCAGCAATCGTCATGTATCAGTAGAATTGGAATTCTATTCTATTCTTTTTCTTCTTCTCGATCCTTGACTATTAGTGACTCAATTATCTGATCATTTTTCTGTTTCTTTACTCCTCCTAAGTCCGTTATCTTTCTTCTCTCTCTCTCTCTCTCTCTCTCTCTCTCTCTCTCTCTCTCTCTCTCTCTCTCTTTCCATCTTGACTAATGTCCAAGGAATATTTTTTTCATCGTTTCCAGAAATCATTAATTCCTCAATCACCCGGTAATCTTCAGCTTTTCTCTACTATCGAATTTGGCTTATCTTCATGGCTACTTGCCTTGATGTCCACTTTCCCCTAGTCTCATGGCTTTTTTTTGCTCAGATGGTCCATCAAAATCAAAAAATTTGATCAATTCTTTTTCTTCCATCTTAACGCTTCGACAGATTCAAAATGTTAGCAAATAAGCTTCACGATTTTTTCTTCCTTCTCTCTCCTCTTTGGAATAACTTTTCTCGAATCTGCTATTCATTGTCATGGTCTATTCAATGCGTGTATATACACAGCTTTTGTTGAGCTCACTATATCCACATTGTTGGACCATGAGTTTGACGAAAAGATTACATACCTTTGGTGAATATTTCGATTTTTTTTCTCCTCTCTTCTCTTCTCCTCTTCACTAGCTTCTATATCCACCCTGATTTACTTTCACCAGCAGCATGATATCTTCTCTCTTTACTTTCTTTCTTTCTTTCTTTCTCTCTACTTTCTGTTTTTAAAACCCTGGCTAGACCATCTCTTTTTCCACTTTTTTTTCTCTCGAGAAAGGTTCTCATGGAAATGGTAGTCCATGTAAGTGAAGCTGTGTGTGTATGTGTGTGAGAGAGTGTGTTTGTGTTGAGTCTTCTAGGAGTTGAATTATATTCTCACAAATAATTCCGATCGATTTCTTCACCACCACTTTCTTTCTCTTACTCTCGATAGACGATCGATTCCTTCTCTGTTCAGTTTCAGATAGCTCGAGGTATACGTCTACACAATTATTCCCTCAACCATTCCACCTCAATCTGAATAGATTTCTGTCCAGTCTCAGCTGTGAGTCTCTCATAGACTTTTGCTTCCCATTCTCTCTCTTTCTCTCTATCAATATACGGTATAGATCCTTTATGATATGCACCCAACACTGGCTTATTTTTCGAACATGATTGATTCATTGAATGTGACTATGGTTGGCTCAGTATGAGAAATTTGCTTCATCTTCTCCATAAAAGATGGAATACCATTCATGTCTGTCCATTATCAATCTATTTGCCTTAGACTCGGTGATCCATCCAAAATTTGAAAAAATTTGAAAAAAAAGTAAACTTTTTCTCCTCAGCATTCTTACTTCTCTTCATTCTTCTTCATTAGAATGCATGAATTCCCAAGCTGATGGTTGAGCACGTACAATATTGACAATATTGTGGGTATATGTTGGAACAAGGATTGAACAAAAAATTCAAAACTCGATATTTTATTTCCATACAATCTTCATCGATTTTATTTATTCTTTTTTGGATACAATTTCTCATCACTTGCCTTCTCTTTTTCTTTCCAGCTCAAACGTTACTCCACATATGCTTCCATTTTACGAACCAAATTACAACAAGCCTATGGACATGGCGCTCTGTTATCTCATACAATCAAGCCATCCAAATCTAAGCCCCTCTCGCAGCTTTCGATTGGTGAAGAGCAGGATATCGAAGAGGATCAACGGATGGAGAATTGATATAGATGATATAATATTCACATCTGTATAGATTCACACAGTTCGGCTGTAAATGACCAATCCATTGTGAAATGTATATTGTTGGTGATCTCAAAAGTGATCCCAGGATAAATGGAAGCATGAAGTCTCTCTGTTTTTACTGTTCATCAAGTTTTAAACTGAATTTCAACCTATTCAGAAGTCATTATAGCTTCTTCGATACGAAAAAACCATCATCATGATTTTTTGTGCTTCCTTTTTTTGTAAAAGTATGCATAAACTCATGGATTGCATGATAATTTTTTTCGTCCAAGTGGTCCTTCTTGTAGAAGAAGATGATAATAGTGAAATGAAAAAAACCAAATGTTCCCTATCCTGGAAAAATTGAGACAAAATTATATGTATGTTTGTGTGTGGTGAGAGAAGAATAAAGTCACCATTTTTCAGTGATAATAATGTCCATTACAGTTCAATTGGGAATCGGTTCTTCTCCTCAAAAACATAAATCTAGCATAAAATTCTCTGCGACAAGGTGAAACATTTTCATAGTCAAAATTGCTTTCATGTTATAACGATGTTCTCAAATCTTCGACACTCCAGACACTCGATAATACTGTCAAGCACTTGCAGTGTTAAAAACATCGTAAATTCTTCCGCCTGATGTCACAACCTTCTCTTAATTTTAATTCAAAATATCATTTTATGGACAAACATCTTTCAGTGTTGTATCTAGACAGGAAAGTGGCAAAATTTCTTACTATAGTAACTCCTACTTTGATACAAAGGAAATTACCAAAATTAACAGACAAATTCAACTCAGTAACGGAAGCATTCAAATTCTTTACGCTCCCCAATCTAAGGGAAAATAGGAATTTCATTTTTTTTTCAGTCAGTCAGTCTAAAATTGCCCTGGGCTACAATTGGCTAGTGAAGAAATTTTCTCACCATTGTATGAGCTGTGAAAAATAAGAGAACACTTCTCAATTTAACAAATAAAAATTGTGCCAACAGGATTGCATGTTTTCTCTATCTCACCTCATCTTCCAGAACAATCGAATGTTTTGTTCAATCATTGATAATTTTGCACTTGTTTAAGTTTCAAGAATATCGAATTTAGCGGCCTAAAAATTAAGTGAATCAAAAGACGCGGGAAAAGAGCGCAAACTCATGAGATGTCTCACTTCGTTGAAAGTTAACTTCACTTCGTTCATGTTTGACTTGAGTTAGTAAAACAGTTGAGTATTAACGTTTGAACGGTGTTGGTGTAAGAAGATATATTTATTCATATCTGTTAATTTTTGTGGTAATAAAGATGGGCTTCTATGCAAAAATGAATGAAGACAAGTTGTTTGATGAAACTTTCGATGTGGTAGTAGAAAGGCTGGTCAACTGTATCGATCCGGACATGGGACCGGTAGCCGACTGGTTGAGAAAAGTGAGTTGAATGACATTTAAAATATATGTCTGTGTGAATAGTCATAATTGATTGTGATTGAATGAGTTCATATTGTATTCAAAAATGATAACGCTTGGTTATTGATAATATTTTCTCGATGCTCTCTCCTGTATTGTAATCAGGAGAACCTTCAAAAGTATTAATTTCCTTATCTGATCAATCCTTTTCTGGTCTCTCTCTCCATTCAGGTGCTCGAATACAATGTGCCCCATGGGAAGAAAAACCGAGGGATGGCTCTCGTTTTGGCCTACAAATTATTGATTAAAAACAAATCTATTAAACATCATTCCAATGGAGTCAATGGTGATCACAATGGTCAACCGGTAGTCAGTGATTCCTCCAACATCAAAGTGGCTAACACAAATGGTTCAGCGGATAAAACAGGGCTAGCTCGCATTCTTGGTTGGTGCATTGAATTGCTACAAGCATTTTTCCTTGTCCATGATGACATTATGGACCAGTCTCTTACTCGTCGGGGACAACCGTGTTGGTATAAAAAGGTGAGTGACATGTACATGAACTTTTCAACCAAAACACCAGTTCGAGAAGGAGAGATAACATTCCATAGCGAGCCAAAATCAGGACACCCAATTCTGCTTTAATACCAAGCAAGTTTATTTATGTGTAGCCTATTTGACACTTAATGAATTGCTTTACTGTCATCCATCTCTAAAATATTTTCTTCTCTCCATGTCCTGTGTCAGTTATGATGTTGATGAAGATAATAATTATACAAACTTCATTCCTTTTCCTCTCTCTCTCTCTCTTGCCATCATTCTACACATAGAAGGAGGTTGGAATGATTGCTATAAGCGATGGTATTCTATTGAATTGCTGTTTATATACCTTACTCAGAGAGTACTTGTCTCAAGAACCTACTTATCTTCGAATGCTCCAGTTATTCAATGAGGTGAGTTCCCAAAGATAAAATTTCATCTTTTTTCGACTTCGAAGATACAGTTTAACAGGGGTATGGGTACTTTTTATCTATTACAGAGTATTTGTGCATTATTTTAAAAATTTTTTTCTTCTTCTCCCATTTACATCGTAATGTCCTGATTGCCTTATCCTTTTCCATTCGATGATTAGATTACTGACTTCACTGCCAAAGGACAATGTCTGGACATGCTGCAATCATCGTCATCCACGTGTTTGGGCTATTCTAATTTCGATGACAAAACCTACCAAACAATCGTGAAATACAAAACAGCGTATTATAGCTTTTCACTACCCATACGTCTCGCTCTATACTTGGCTGATATAACGGATGAGAAAATTCACTCAAAGGCTGAAGAAATTCTACTCAAGTGTGGTACTTTTTTCCAAATTCAAGACGATTTTCTGGACTGCTTTGGGGATCCAGAAATCATCGGTAAAGTAGGTCGTGATATTGAGGAGGGTAAATGCTGCTGGCCATTTGTCACTGCACTCAAACTTTGCAACGATGAACAACGATCTATTCTATTGGCAAACTATGGTAAAGACGATGTGAATGCTGTTAAAGCAGTTAAGAAAATATATAAACTTTTAGACCTAGAGAAAGTTTACTCCGAACTAGAAGAAAAAAACTATCAAGAGATCAGGTCATTGATTGATGAATTCGAATACACTGATCAAGTGCCAACGGAAGTGTTCGAATGGATCCTGGAAAAGATTCATCACCGTAATAAATGAATGATTGGGTATAATATTGCATATTTCAAACAAATCTGTGCGTTGAAATACATTCCTACCAAAAAACAGTTATTTTTTTGTAGCAAAGCTGCAAAATATTCACGCATTGTTTCCGTCTTTGGGTACTTCCTTTCGGGCTTGAAATTTCTCATGTGAGGACAAACTTAACGGAGTGACGAAATAGTCCTCGATTTTCTCCTTTCCATTATTCATCACTTTATTTCGGGCCTGATAATCGACTTTGTTCTCTTGTAAAAAAAGTCTTCCTCCTTCCAGCACATGGTGTAGAGGTTCAACATTGACAACATTGACCTCATCCATTTTCGATGCCTGTTTAATCGATTTACCAAGAGATCCTAACAATCCATGGTTATTTAACAGTTTGAGGACAGACACTCGCTGCCAAATTGGAGCAACTCTCATCAGCTCAATAGGTTTTATGATCATTTGTTTCAACAAACGAAAATTAATCAATTAAAGCACAGTGTGCTTAGTACACACCCAGAGTAATGTTTGAGTAGCATTCAAGGTTTCAGATATGGTTTTTTGTCTCTCATCTATCACCATCTTCATAGCTCGTGAGTTGAGTTGAGTATCTTTGGTGAATATTTCGGTTTTGACCTACCTAACTGAATAATCTGAAGTTTTGGAGATATGACAATTTTCATATCTTCATGTCCCTATCGTTGATGGCTGGGAGCAGGCTGATTCCGTTGATGTTTTATTGCTCTTGTTCTCTTTTTACACAGACTATCGAGAAGATAAATGGCTCCATCCTCAAGTCAGGGCATAATTATGATAATAATTGAGTACAGTTCTGTTGTTCCAAAAAAATTTTCGCTTCCAAAATAAATTCTCACACAGAACAGTTATTGTGCTGCATCAAAGTTGAAAAAAAGTATTCACGTAGTATTTTCGTCTTTAGGCACTTCCTTTCGGGCTTGAAATTTTTCATGTGAAGACGAACTGAATGGTGTAACAAAATAGTCTTCTATTTTCTCTGTTGCATTTTTCATCACTTTCTTCCGGTCTTGGTTCTCGACTATATCCTCTTGTAGAAAAAGTCTTCCTCCTTCCATCACATGATATAGAGGTTTAACATTTGCAACATTCACTTCATCCATTTTTGATGCCAGTTTAATCGATTTACTGAGCGATGTTAACAATTCATGGTTATTCGACAACTTGAGGGCAGATACTCGCTCCAAAACAGGAATAACTTTGGCCAATTGAACAGACTTCATGATAATTTATTTCACCTCACTAGGGAATCAATCAATCAATCAACCTGTAATTCTATCGCAAAGAAAACAGTTCAAGTACGATTTATTTTTCTAATTTCATCTTTACAGACAAGTGCAGATGAATACCTTATTTTAATGTAGTACCTGAAAAGGGGGAAGGGGGAAGAAGTAGGAAAGAGAATATCAGAGGCGATCTAGCCTTTTTGGCCGTGTTCCTCTGATACCTCTGCTGGATGAAGAGGGAAGGGAATAATGGGATACGGATAGCAGATTGAGAAGAAAAAATGGCCGTTAAGGCGCAATATGAAGCGTATAAACTTCTAGATTACATCAATGGGAGGCATTATTGAGTGTTTCTGAGCAAGTTAGTATCAAATTCAATCCATTTGATTGTCCAAAAAGACTAATTGATGTTTTTCAACGACTTTGAAGTCGCTTTGAGGCTGTTAGCTCAATTCTTAAAGCTCAAGTCATGGGCTTCTTGAAAATTCAAGAAAGCAACACACTCCAAATTAATAAGCCTTATTCCCCAATATTTATATGATGTATAGTTATCGGATGGTATATGTTTTTGAGCACTACTATCTTGTACACAATTTAGAGCAAAAGGCAAGTGTCAATCAAATGGATGAAACGTGTTTTAGTTAATTAATTAATTAACACAAAAAAAAACACAAAACAAGAGAGTATCTTTTTCAGAGTTTGCCTCACATCTGCGCCTTCTTTTGAGTAGGAAATAAAACAGAACATTATCCATTAAATATCGATGATTAAGAGGAATACATTATTATTATTATCATCAAATATACATATTCTAACTTTACAGTCAGCATTGATTCGCAACTTCTTCAGTTGTGTATTTTGGAATGAACCAAGAGAGAGAGAGAGAGAGAGAGAAAGAATTCCGTTAAACTTAGGACCAGTTGAGCCCAGTAATCCATAGAAACATGAACTCACAAGTTCATGCACATGAGAAAGACGATGAAGTTTTTCCAAAGATGTTGGAAGCTTAATTTCGCACCATGAGCTGCAATGAGTATTCAGTGGATAGTAGTAGAAAAAGTTTCATCATGTATCAATAGATAGATAGAATACATCTCAAGAGTAGAGCAAACGTTTTCTACTTCATGATTCATGAATTTCTCAACTTTAAAGCCGACAAGAATTGCCTCTAAATGATCTAAGCGAAGTTGTCTGAATTAGAATTTCTCATCTTCTACTTTCTCTCTCACTTACTCATTGCTGGTAAATATTGTTATAATATTCACTGGAATTGTGACATTTCGTTACACGAAAAGTCTTATAAAAATTTGTTCACCAGATGCATATGCATATGATTTTGAACTCCATTATAGCTTCTTCGATACGAAAAAACCATCATCATGATTTTTTGTGCTTCCTTTTTTTGTAAAAGTATGCATAAACTCATGGATTGCATGATTAATTTTTTTCGTCCAAGTGGTCCTTCTTGTAGAAGAAGATGATAATAGTGAAATGAAAAAAACCAAATGTTCCCTATCCTGGAAAAATTGAGACAAAATTATATGTATGTTTGTGTGTGGTGAGAGAAGAATAAAGTCACCATTTTTCAGTGATAATAATGTCCATTACAGTTCAATTGGAAATCGGTCCTTCTTCTCGAAAACATAAATTTTACATAAAATTCTTGAGCAATAAAGTAAAATAAAGTAAAACATTTTTCCCAACAAAAATTACTTCCATGCTAAAACGATATTCTTAGGCTGTCAATACTGTGAAGCACTTGCAGCGTTTATAACGTCGCAAGTTCTTTCCCTTCATGTCACGTCTTATGTCTATCAAATGATATTTTCAGTTCTTTGGTGACAATCTTTTACTATCGAATTTCGACGAAAAGTGGCGAATTTTTTTACCAGTTTTTTGTATTTTGCTAGCAAAGATTTCTAGACTTATTCAAGACAGTAACAAGGGATTCAGGTTTCCAAAATTCCTTGATCGAAAGAAAAATAGGAATTCCGTTTTTCCAGCTAGTCAATTCGAAAATACCTCTATTCGTCATTGGTGAAACAACCTTTCATTTAGCTCATGAAATGTAAAAAATAGGGAAGTACTTCTCAATTTGACAAATAAAAATTAAGCTGACAGGATTAGATGTTTTTCTATCTCTCTTTCTCCTTAAAAGCAATCAAATGCAATGTTCAATCATTAATAATCTTGCACTTGGAAAAGTTTCCTTCTAGATCACCACTCGAAAGATATTAACGGCTAAATCTCAAGCTGGTAATGTGTTGATATCCAGTCAGCAACAGTTATGTACACTTTGTGCGTTCAGTTGTACCAAAAAAGGAATATCTTGAGAAAAAGAGTGCTTCATTCACACGTGAAAGATAATCCGATTTAGTTGGACATCGAGTAGGAGAAATCAATAGATAAATAGATATGCCCTCCATAGTCTCTCTTTATTTGTCACTCTCAGATGCTACCCCGATTAGATGATTAGATGATGTGAACTTAGAAGAGAGAGAGAGAGTGCATTTGCTTTCTGTTAGCATTCAATTAAGAGCATGGAAGAATTTATTGGAATATTCTAACATGAGAAAAACTTATCCGAATCAGCATGTTGTAACATCCTCCTAGTTTGGATTCACTAGAAAATATTATTCACCAGTGGCATTTGAATCGAGGTCTCTCCATGAAATCTGGTGGAACCATCCATAATCCTCAAAGCAATAGACAAGAAATTTCATATTCTCTTTCATTCTCTATCTTTAAGCATATATTTTTCCGGAAAATTTTGGGTAATCTTATCGAACAAAATTTTCACTCAAGCGAAAAATCTGCACCAAAAATGAAGTTTTTTCAATCAAAAATCATAATTTTGCCAAGAACACCGTCGAGATCAGCAAACTAAATTCTTCCTCACTCTATCTCTCTCTCATCTCTCTCTCATCACTTTCTCTGAACCTTTCTCTGAGCTTTTGAACTTTTTGAGTCCGAAATTCTCAATTTTAGAATTTTATAATCGATGCAAAAAAAAATTTTCCCCTCTCTTAAAATTCTTATTAAAATTCTTCTGAACCTTACTTCCACCAGATGTCTCTTTTCCTTCACACCAAACTCCGCCCAGAAACCAGAATTATTATCATTTTGTGAGGCGCGATTTTTGCATGAGGAGGAGGAGCAGTAGTATGAGATATCGAATTCGATTAGGTTTTTTGATTCTGGTTAAAATTAGAGTTCATCATGTCACTTCCATTAACTCTGTCAACTTGTTCACTTCATCGAGTATCATCATGTCTCAAGTATCATCATCAATAAGTGTTCGATCAAATGGTACCACCGCTAATGGTACCAATGGTAACGCTACCCATGTATCATCGGTAACAGCTACTCTTACCAATGGTGCTACCAGTGATAAGCATCATAATAATCATAATCATCACACATGTATTCCGGCAAGCAATGGTAATGGTATCAAGAATGGTTCTAATGGAGTCAACGATATCGAGCAGACTGAGGCCAAGTTGTTTAATGAAACTTTCGATGTGGTTACCAATAAGCTGGTCAACAATGTTGACCCGGACCTGGCAGCTGTTTCCAATTGGCTGAGAAAAGTAAGTTATGGAACGATGTTCAGTATGTGTGTTTGAATTTATGTATAAACACTCATCTTGAACTGATATTAGTATGAGGAAAATTGGATTTTAACTGCTTTGTGAGGGTTGATTATTGTATTGAGAATGAACCTTTTTGTCTTTGATACTCACCTGAAGGATAAACAGCAAGCCATTCACATGCATTGATTCCCATGTTTAATTTTTGATCGTTTTCTGTTTTTGCTCTTCATCAAGGTGCTCGAATACAATGTACCACATGGAAAAAAGAACCGAGGAATGGCTCTAGTCCTGGCATATAAATTATTGATAAAAAACAAATCTGTAAATCATAATTCTAATGGAATCAATGGTGATCACAATGGTAAACCGGTGTCCAAAGATTCCATCAACACCACAGTCACCGGAATGAACGGCTCAAGTGATAAGTCAGAGCTCGCTCGAATACTTGGTTGGTGTATTGAAATTCTTCAGGCATTCTTTCTGGTGCATGATGACATTATGGATCAATCGCTTACTCGTCGGGGACAACCATGTTGGTATAAAAAGGTGAGTAAGCTGTGTGATAATCTCTAAGTGGGATGAAATTTAAGAGAGATAATCCATTGTTTGAGTACTTATGAACGTATTGTGTCCTGGAAGATGACTGATAGATGGGAACAATTTTCACTGACCTATTCCTACTCTCTTCTGATCAAAACATCCGGTTAGGCAATTTGATCCAGAATTTGAATTTTGAGCTACAATTGATAGGAAATTTTTATTCATTCATTGATAGTGTGACAATTTGAGACTTGTAATTGAAACTTGAGACCAGTTAACCCTACAGAATTTGAGCAGTTTTTAGTGAATAAAAGAACAGCTAGGCGTCTTCTGTGACGGATATCCGTCGTTCCATTTAATTGAACATGAGAAAGAAAAGAAAAAACTTGAGTTTTGGCCATATTGAATCACCTTAATGGTCTATTTGATGGAAAAGAATCTAACGAAAACTCAGGTAACTGAACCTTCCACTACAACTCGCGTATCAGCCTGATGATTTTAGTTCATTCCAAAAAAATTGAGCTTCTCTTATCAGTTGAGTGAATGGGATTCCTCAGTAACATGTCAGTATGATATTGGCCCGCAGGGTCACACATGAACTTGAATCTGAATTCCAGTAATAGAATATAAGCCTCTCCGAAAGCGAGCTGATCTTGTCTGAGAATGTACCAAATTTGAAAAGGAGAGAGAAAGGTGGCCTTCTATGATGGGTCAAAATGAGGTTACTCATTTTTGCTGGAGTAACAAGCAAGTTTATTTATGCATAGCCCATTTGATACTCAATGAACTACTTTACTACTGGTCATCTCTCCAATATTTTTCTCCCTCCCCATTCTGTAACATGTATGATGTTGATGATGGTAATAATAATTCAAAATTTTTTCTCTCTCTCTCTTTTACTATCATACTATAATCCATCATTTTATACGCACACACACACAGAATGATGTTGGACTGATTGCAATCAGCGATGGTATTCTGTTGAATTGCTGTTTGTATACACTACTCAGGGAGTACTTGTCTCAAGAACCTACTTATCTTCGGATGCTTCAGCTATTCAATGAGGTGAGTTCTCAACGATAAAATTTCATCATCATCACTGTATCGGAAGAAATAAGAAGATGAAGAAGAGGAAGGAAAAATCACACTATTTTCCTCCCCACTCGATATTTTCGAAAGTTTCTCACTTGGAAAAGAGTTCCACCATTCACTTCCCCTAGATTATCCTTATTCCTCTCAAGATTTTCACTTTCGCTAGCTATTCCCATGCTGTTGAAGCACTCTTCACCACTCGATCTCGAAGATTATTGTTTCATCTGGATATATGTACTTGTTTTCTATTGCAGAGTACTTATGCACTCCTTTAACAATTTCTCTCTTCCCCCCCTATTTACATCGTAATGTACTCATTGTTCTTCCCCTTTTTGTTTCGTGATTAGATTACTGACTTCACTGCCAAAGGACAATGTCTGGACATGCTGCAATCATCGTCATCCACGTGTTCGGGCTATTCTAATTTCGATGACAAAACATATCAAACAATTGTAAAGTACAAAACAGCGTATTACAGCTTTTCACTACCCATACGTCTCGCTCTGTATTTGGCTGGTATAACTGATGAGAAAATTCACTCAAAGGCTGAAGAAATTCTACTCAAGTGTGGTACTTTTTTCCAAATTCAAGACGATTTTCTGGATTGCTTTGGGGATCCAGAAATCATCGGTAAAGTAGGTCGTGATATTGAGGAGGGTAAATGCTGCTGGCCATTCGTCACTGCACTCAAACTTTGCAACGATGAACAACGATCTATTCTATTGGCAAACTATGGTAAAGACGATGTAAATGCTGTTAAAGCAGTTAAAAAAGTATATAAACATCTAGACCTAGAGAAAGTTTACTCCGAACTAGAAGAAAAAAGTTATCAAGAGATCCGGTCATTGATTGATGGATTTGAATACACTGATCAAGTGCCAACGGAAGTGTTCGAATGGATCCTGCAAAAGATTCATCATCGCAATAAATAAATTTTTCAAAGTTTCGGTCCGATAATGACTCTTCTCGTGCTATTTTTCCCTCCCCATTATGTGTATCACTGAAAGTGGGGTGGTTTCTATGGTGTTTCCTTGTTCGAATTCTTTTTTGCACTCAAAAAACGAATGACTCCATTTACAAGTCAGGGAAAATTATCAGTGTAATTGGAAATAGTTTTGCTCTTTTTTAACAAATTTTGAGCGTTGAATATAACCTCACAAAAAAGTTTGTTTGTTTCATCAAATAACAAATAACAAAGTTAAAAAAAAAGTATTCACGTAGTATTTTCGTCTTTAGGCACTTCCTTTCGGGCTTGAAATTTTTCATGTGAAGACGAACTGAGTGGTGTGACAAAATAGTCTTCTATTTTCTCTGTTGCATTTTTCATCACTTTCTCCCGGTCCTGGTTCTCGACTATATCCTCTTGTAGAAAAAGTCTTCCTCCTTCCATCACATGATACAGAGGTTTAACATTTTCAACATTCACATCATCCATTTTCGATGCCAGTTTAATCGATTTACTGAGCGATGTTAACAATTCATGGTTATTCGACAACTTGAGGGCAGACACTCGCTCCAAAACAGGAATAACTTTGGCCAATTGAACAGACTTCATGATAATTTATTTCAACTCACTAGGAATCAATCAATCAATCAACCTGTAATTCTATCGGAAAGAAAACAGTTTTCAAGTACGAACTTCAGCCATCGAAATGTTTTGGTTTTTTTTGTAGAAGCTCTCTTGGTGCTGCCACTACGTAGTGATACTGCCACTTGATCAAGTGCTTCTGTCTATGATCTCATCTGATGAACTTGTTAGCATTTCGTTTTCGCGCTTTTTGCGGAAATAATTCTTCCAAATCAGAATCAAAGCTTTTTTGGTGATGTATATTCAGTTCATCAGAGATGCAATTGTTATATTTCTTGATAAGAAATTTTAATTCAAGGTGAGTGCTCAGATTCGATTGTGTGAGTAGATAGAGTTGTGTTTGAAATATAAACTTCGATTTTGAAATTCAACTCTATACTTCATTGAATGTTACTATGGTTGGCTCAGTATGAGAAATTTGCTTCATCTTCTCCATAAAAGATGGAATATCATCCATGTCTGTCCATTATCAATCTATTTGCGTTAGACTCGGTGATCCATCCTAAATTTGGAAAAAAAAGTAAACTTTTTCTCCTCAGCATTCTTACTTCTCTTCATTCTTCTTCATTAGAATGCATGAATTCCCAAGCTGATGGTTGAGCACGTACAATATTGACAATATTGTGGGTATATGTTGGAACAAGGATTGAACAAAAAATTCAAAACTCGATATTTTTATTCCATACAATCTTCATCGATTTTATTTATTCTTTTTTGGATACAATTTCTCATCACTTGGCTTTTCCTTTTCTTTCCAGCTCAAACGTTACTCCACATATGCTTCCATTTCACGAACCAAATTACAACAAGCCTATGGACATGGAGCTCTGTTATCTCATGCAATCAAGCCATCTAAATCTAAGCCCCTCTCGCAGCTTTCGATTGGTGAAGAGCAGGATATTGAAGAGGATCAACGGATAGAGAATTGATATAGATGATAAAATATTCACATCTATATAGATTCGCACAGTTCGGCTGTAAATGACCAATCCATTGTGAAATGTGCATTGTTGGTGATCTCAAAAATGATCCCAGGATAAATGGAATGCATAAAGTCTCTCTGTTTTTACTGTTCATCAAGTTTTAAACTGAATTTCAACCTATTCAGAAGTCATTATAGCTTCTTCGATAAGAAAAAACCATCATCATGATTTTTTGTGCTTCCTTTTTTTTGTAAAAAGTATGCATAAACTCATGGATTGCATGATTAATTTTTTTCGTCCAAGTGGTCCTTCTTATAGAAGAAGATGATAATAGTGAAATGAAATGAAAAAAACCAAATGTTCCCTATCCTGGAAAAATTGAGACAAAATTATATGTATGTTTGTGTGTGGTGAGAGAAGAATAAAGTCACCATTTTTCAGTGATAATAATGTCCATTACAGTTCAATTGGAAATCGGTTCTTCTTCTCTAGAACATAAATCTAGCATAAAATTCTCTGCGACAAAATGAAACATTTTCATAGTCAAAATTGCTTTTATGTTAAAACGATGTTCTCAAATCGTTGACACTTCAGACTCTCGATAATACTGTCAAGCACTTGCAGCGTTCATAACATCGTAAATTCTTCCGCCTGATGTCACAACCTTCTTTTAATTTAAAATATCATTTATGGGGAAACATCTTTCAGTGTTGTGTCTAGACAGAGAAGTGGCAAAATTTCTTACTAGTAACTTGTAGTTTGATATAAAGGAACTAACCAAAATCAACAGACGAATTCAATTCAGTGAGGAAGGCATTCAAATTCTTCATGCTTCAGAATCTAAGGAAAAATAGGAGTTTTTTCCCTCAGTCAGTCAATCTAAAATTGCCTTCAGCTACGATTAGCTGGTGAAAATTTTCTCACGGTTGAGGACAATCAAACTAACAAAATATAGAAAAATAATCAATGATATCATGATGAAGACATTTGCTAATGTAGATGTATCCAAAAAATGGATTTAAAATAATTTATACCATTTTATTCATTGTGTTCACATTTCACTGATGGTATCACCTGTTGGTCACTCATTACCTGGAATATCATCTACATAGATTCCATGAAACTACGAACAATTTTCCATAAGCAAGACAAAAATTCCTGAGAATATTTTTCCCCACTGGACACTGGTAATTTCAAATAACTATAATTTTGAATCGCATCAATTAAGATAGGTATTCATCCCTTGAGGTATTCACGTAGAAGATTCTGTAAATCAAATCTTGACTGTAAAATGATCCCAATTCTGGTGAGAAAAATTTATGGAATTTAATAAGGTATTTACTTAAATTTGCAAAAGCAAATCAAAGAAGATATGACTCTTATTGATTTTGAACTCTCACAAATTCATTCAAAATTTTCCTCTTCAATTTTCAGTTTTGAAAATTTCGTCAATTCAGTTTCATAAAATTTAATTGGAAATATTGGAAGATTCGTCAACAGGGAATGAATAATTGATTTCCCTCATTCATTTGAGATTTAGCACGCAATAATGTTGATTCCATTTGCCTTTTTCTAGGACTAATGTTACTCATGTATCGAACCTCTATCCTAGTGATAGAAATCTTTTGGACAAAACTGGCTCTGACTAGAATATCTGATAGCCATTCCAAAGTGGCTTTTCGAATTTTTCCAAACTTTCTTCTGTTAGTGATTAGAAAAGGGTAACTCTTGCCACCTTCGAATTTTTCGTTTGCATGGCCAAGCATAATTTCATCTTCCTTATGTCGCTCTCCATACAAACTCAATTTAAATGGTCCATAAGCTGATCCCGATTGGCTTGATATGTGAATAATAAGTCCATAATGATGGAGACAAAATTTTTTCTCTCCATCAGTTTTGTAGAAAAATTTTCCACTGCCTTGAGAACTTTTATCTGTCTTCAGATTTTGTTGATGATGATAGGAACCATCTAGCTGACCCTCATAGATTGATATTGCAGCACATTTTTCTCCAGATTTTCCACAATCCATACAGTACCCTTTTTTAAAACTTTCATAACTTTCACATTCATAGCCAACAAATTGGCAATTATCAATAAGTTCTTTTGGATCTTGAGTAATGATTTGGGAGGCAAATCCATGGTCACATCCGAAGATTTGAACGAGACCTCCAATAATTCCGAAAGTGGCCAGAAAATAAGGAGCTGAAAAAAGATACACTGTCAATCGAATACTTGTACAAATTTCAAGGAACCACACCATATGCATTGGGTCTTTACCTTTCCAAATTGTACATGCAGGACTTTTGTAGCCTCCATTCGGAAAATAATCTATATGTCCCAGAGGTTCTGAGGTTCCAAATCCGACCAGAACAAAAGGACCAGCGTCTGAATGAATTGCTTCCACAAGCTTTGCATCGGTAGGTGATAATCTCATGTTGTCAGCTATCGGTTGGGTTTGAAGTGATTTTTATCATCATCAGTCAGACAGATTTCCAAAGGTTTTCATGGATGTAAATGTTCATTTCATGAACTAGATAATTGCATGAAAAAACTTACTTTTACGGAAGCCTGGACCTGCTGGATCTAGGGCAGTGATACGTTCAATTTGAGGATCAGTTAAGTGTTTGCCAACAATACCAGCGACATGGGCTCCTATGCTATGGCCGATAAAATGAATGCCATCGAGATTAATTCCGGTAAATTTTCGTAATCTCATGATGAAAATTACGGTAGCTGCCGCAACAACTGGAACGTTAGCTACGGCTCTGAAATAGTTCAGTTTATTGGATACTTTGGACCAATCGATTGCGATCACATTATACTTATCAGCTGCATGACGCAAAATGATATTTTTCAGTTCACCTGTCCATGCGTCTTCCCCGAATTGATTCATATATCCATGTATGATAAACTTTGTTTTTTTGCCAGAATTAAGACTAAAATTGGCAAGATCTTCACGAGTAAAATTGTAACGCAAATTGAGAGGCACTTGAGGTTTGTTTCCCGTGAACACCAGATACTTTATATTGACTTTTTCTATACTTTCAGGTGTAATAGGATCAATAAACAGACTAGAACGATTCTGTTCTAATCTGAGGTGACCATAATTTTTAAGATTTGATCTGGGATCACTTGTTGGTGTTGATTGCCAATTTTGGAAATAGATCAGTTCATCTTTGAAAAATTTCACGGCAAAATCAATTTCATCTCTACTGTTGGAGGTAAACAAACTGGCAAAAAATAGAAAAATAAATGGTGATATCATGATAGACACATTGACATGGCTAAGTGAATCTTTCCTGAATCACAAAATCTCGACCATCTGATTCATTATATTATCATATTATCATGAATCTGTTCAATATTGTTACGTTTCACTGGTGCCATTATCATGTTCTTATTGCTTGCACATAGTTTACATAGATTCAATGTAATAACTATTCACAATTCTTCATAAAAAGAATAGAATATCTAAGAATATTTTGATGAAACGACTCAATTAGCATGTGAGTCACAGAAAGATTTTCCCTTAAGTTAAGAAAGCCTCGGAAAAGTCAACTCATGTAATTGACTGTAAAATGATCAAAACTTGGGTGAATAAACGAAAGTTCAATATAGAACTATTTTTCTTTATTTCTGGGGCTCAATGTATTCATTGTTATCGTTGTATGTGTTTCTCCATGAATATTCACACTCATTTTTTGAAAATCCTCAATTTCAAATCAGTAGCACCACAAATTTTTCGGAATTTTCTTTTTTGATTTTCAATGAGCTCTCACAGATTCATTTGAAATTTTCTTTCTCAATTTTAAGTTTTGAAAATTTCGTCAATTCAGTTTCATAAAATTTAATTGGAAATATTGGAAGATTCGTCAACAGGGAATGAATAATTGATTTCTCTCATTCATTTGAGATTTAGCACACAATAATGTTGATTCCATTTGCCTTTTTCTAGGACTAATGTTACTCATGTATCGAACCTCTATCCTAGTGATGGAAATCTTTTGGACAAAACTGGCTCTGACTAGAATATCTGATAGCCATTCCAAAGTGGCTTTTCGAATTTTTCCAAACTTTCTTCTATTAGTGATTAGAAAAGGATAACTCTGGCCACCTTCGAATTTTTCGTTCGCTTTTCCAAGCTTAATTTCATCTTCCTCATGTCGCTCTCCATACAAACTCATTTTGAATGGCCCATAAGCTGATCCCGATTGGCTTGATATGTGAATAATAAGTCCATAATGATGGAGACAGAACTTTTCCTCTCCATCAGTTTTGTAGAAAAATTTTCCACCTTGTGAACCTCGATCTGCCATCAGGTTTTGTTGATTATAGTAGGAACCATCTGGCTGATCCTCATGGATTGACACTGCAGCACATTTTTCTCCAGATTTTCCACAATCCATACAGTACCCCTTTTCAAAACTTTCGTAACTTTCACATTCATAGCCAACAAATTGGCAATCATCAATAAGTTCTTTTGGATCTTGAGTAATGATTTCAATGGCAAATCTGTGATCACATGCGAAAATCTGAACGAGACCTCGAAAAATCCCGAGATTAACCAAATTGTATGGAACTGAAAAAGTACAGCGTCAATCAAATCCTCGTAATGATTTCAAGGAACCCCACCATGTGAATATACCTTTCGAAAGTACACATGCAGGACTTTTGTAGCCTCCATTCGGGAAATAATCTATGTGTCCTAGAGATTCTGTGGTTCCAAATCCGACCAGAACAAAAGGACCAGCGTCTGAATGAATTGCTTCCACAAGCTTAGCATCGGTTGGTGATAATCTCCTGTTATTATCTATCGGTTGGAAATGATTTTCCATCAATCAGAGGTTTCCAAGGGTTCTCATGAATGTAAATGTTCATTTCATCAACTTCCACTGTATATTTGTATGAAATAACTTACTTTCACGGAATCCTGGACCTGCTGGATCTAAGGCAGTGATACGCTCAATTTGAGGATCAGTTAAGTGTTTTCCAACAATACCAGCGACATGAGCTCCTATACTATGTCCGATAAAATGAATGTCATCGAAATTAATTCCGACATATTCTCGGAATCTCATGATGAAAATCACTGTAGCAGCGGCAACAACTGGGACATCAGCTGCAGCTCTAAAATAGTTTAGTTTTTTTGATACTTTGGACCAATCCATTACGATCACATTATACTTATCAGCTGCATGACGCAAGATAAGATTTTTCAGTTCACCTGTCCAAAGGTCCTCACCGAAACGAGACATCCATCCATGGATGATAAACTTTGTTTTTTTGCCAGATTTGAAACTAAAATTGGCAAGATCTTTACGAGTAAAATTGTAACGCAAATTAAGAGGCACTAGAGGTTTGTTTCCTGTGAACACTAGATACTTTATATTCACTTTTTCTATACTTTCAGGTGTAATAGAATCAATAAGTAGACTGGAACGATTCCATTCTGATCTGAGGTGACTATAATTTTCCAGATTTGACCTGAGATCACTTGTTTGTCTAAATAGCCAATTTTGGAAATAAATCAGTTCATCTTTGAAAAATTTCACCTCAAAATCGCATTCATCTCCATTGTTGGAGGTAATCAAACTGGCAAAAAATAAAAAAATAACTGCTGATATCATGATAGATACATTGACACCGTTAGATGAATATTTCCTGGATTGCAAAATCTAGAATATTTTATCCATCCTATTACCATAAATCCGTTCAATAGTGTTACGTTTCACTGGGTACTACTGCCGTGTCTTAACTGCTTGCACATACATGTAGTTCACATGGATTCGATGTAATATTTTTCAAAACTTTTTAAGATAAGAATAAGAAATCTGGTAATATTTTGATAATACAATCCAAATAGCATGTTAATTAGAGCAGTATTGACTGTAAAATGATCACAACTCTACGGAATATATATGAAAATTCATTAGAAAACTATTTTCCTTTATTCCTCGAGCTCAATGTGTTCATCATTATCATTACATAATCATTATATGGGTTTTCCATGAATTGAAATATTCACTCTCATTTTTTGAAAATCCTCGATTTTGAATTACAGTGTAGTATCACTACACTTTATTCGGAAATGTTCTGATAATTACCAATCATTGACAAGGAATAAACGATTGACCCTTGCTGTTCATCGGAGAGTTAGCACACAGTAATGTTGATTCCATTTGCCTTCGTTTCGGACTAATGTTGCTCATGTAACGAATTTCGAGCTTATCAACAGAGATTTTTGAGTTCATAAAATGATGAAATGGGTTGAGTTTGCCAATAATTCCGGTTGACCATTCCAGAGTTGCATTCTGAATCTGTCCAAAAGTCCTCTTGCTGGTCAGCAAAAATGGATAACTTTTGCTATTCTCAAATTTTTCACTCTTATTTCTCAACTTGATACTGTTTTCCTCTCGACGACGTCCATTTAAGCTCAATTTAAACATTCCTCGCCCTGATCCTGACTGGTCTGATGTGTGGACAATAATTCCATAATGATGCAAGCAATAATCTTTTTCACCTTCAGTTTTATAGAAAAATTTTCGATTCTGCTGGGCACCTCTTCCTTCCTGTTGATCCGATTGACGATAGTAGGCACCGTTAAGTTTATCATCTTCTTCACCCCAAATTGATATGGCAGCACACTTATCACCATACTTTCCACAGTCTATGCACATTCCCTTCTGGAAACTATCCCAACTTTCACACTCATACCCGACGAATTGACAATTATCGATCAAAATGTTGGGATCTTGAATTAACAGTTGATTGGCAAAATTATGATTACAATGATGTTTCCGTTTTCCACCGGTCAGTTTGGTAACCAAACGGTCAAGAGCTAGGAAAGAAGAAAGCTTTCGATTAAGTGATTGAACTTGAGGTTTTTTGACATTTTTTCCTATTAAATATCAATTAAACGCACCTTTCAATAGATTGCATTCTGGTTGCCTTCTTCCTCCATTAGGGTAATAATCAATATCTCCTAGTGTATCTGTTATTCCATATCCGGTCAAAATTGAACGACCTCCATTTGTGTGGACAGCTTCCACATACTTTGCATCGGTTGATGATAATCTTGAGTTACCATCTGGAAAATTGTAAGAATTCCAATAAATAATTCCGAATAAAATCCGAAAAATTGAATTTCAAGAAATCAAGTAAAATTTTATGAGGAATTTTGAATTCTATCTGAATTCGATCGAAGCATAGCATGGAATTTTCTCACCTTTGTAAAAACTTGGACCTGCTGGATCTAGAGCAGTGATACGTCCAATTTGAGGATTGGTTATATTTTTACCAACATAGCCAACTATATGACCTCCCAAACTGTGACCAATCAGATGAACATCTTGAAATTTTATCTGAGCATATTCTTCCAATCTTTTTAGGAAAAAAGTTGTGGCCGCTGCCACAACTCGAACGTTTGCAACTGATTTGAAATAATTAATCGTTTTCGATCCTTTTGACCAATCAACTCCGATAACATTGTACTGATCAGATGCATGGCGAAGAATAAGATCTTTCAGATCACCCATCCAGTCCATCTCATCAAAACTGGACATCCAACCATGGATGATAAATTTTGTCTTCTTGTTGGAATCAAAACCAGAATTCGATAAATCTTGAGCAGTAAAATTGTAGCGAAGATTTTTGGGCTCATGACGATTCTGGTTGGTATACACCAGATACTTGATATCCATTTCCTCTGGACTTTTGGGTAAGAAAATGATTGGATTACCTAGTGGATCAGGAAAATCTCGCCTCGAAAAGCAGCCCAAATTTTCGAAACATCGCTTCGAGGAACCAGGTCGGTTCAGAAGCCAGTCCGTGAAGGCAGGCAATTGATCCAAAAGCCTCACATCTCCAAATAAATTTCCTCCATGGCTGGGAATTATTAAGTTGCCTATGAAAATTGTTACTGATAGGAAAAAAGCTGTTAGAATCATGATGGAACTATGGACAAATGAAGATGAAACAGATCGAAGGAAAGATTGCAAAGTATATATATCACCTTCATCTATGATGAGGCTGCTGGATCAGCACAATGGAACTGTGATTGAGAATCGATTGATTGTTCATACTTAACCACATAACGACAAACTAGACCCTCTCCAGGGTGATTCAAGTTCGAGTAATCAATCAATAGTGCCTAGTTTTGTACAGAGTTTCGTTTCGTTGCATTTATTTTGTTGATGTTTTTATTCGTCAGCTTGTTATGCAGCAATCGGAACTTATATCTCTGAGATATATCAGCAACCCACAGATTATTGTTCGGAGCATCATTCATGATTCTTTAATCCATCAATTGGCACCATAGTTTGCATATTTTATCGAAGCATTTTATCCATTAGAACGCCATATTAGAAATTTCTTCCATCATAGTCTCAATTGCATACTAGTCCAACAAATCACACTAGCAACGCTTATTGTTTGAACGGCGAACTCATTGGAATCATGATTGACTTGTGAATAAGATGATCTTAAATCGCTGATCTACTGGCCAATGATGTAAGACGCCTTAAGATATTTCAAAGTCAGCTCATGATACAAAATAAATCAAAATAAATGAGGACTCACTATTCTTCAGGGAGCCCCAGAAAAATCATCCAAACGATAAAAGATTGGCGGATGAAAAAAAGATTCCCGTGAGTCTAAGCCCTAAGTTACTGATATTTTTGGAGCTCATTTTGATTTCATTCAATAGAAATGAGTTGAGTATTAACAGAAAAATGGAGCATTAAGATAACTTTTCCGACATGTACGACCCTACAAGAGATAAATCTATGCCTGAGACAATTGAACAACCAGTTGATTATCGATCACTTGTGAGGTATCGATGAAGCAGAGACATCAATCTAGCAATCAAGTGATGCCATTAAATGAATAAACTTAACTGTTTGAATCAAAAGTTGATCACTAATTCTTTACTGGAGTTTGGTCTAACATTTCATAATGTTTTCGTCCAAGAACCTCACCAAATATATTCATCGATGTCAAATTGTGTCGCAATCATTTTATGGCTCTATTAATTTCCTAAGATGAATTTTTTCACCTACTTCTTGAACAAAATGAGAAAAATCATTTATGTGAGAAAAAAATGACCGGCACTCCACTGGACACGTGTCAAATTCAGACAAATTTTATATTTACGCTGTGGTACTAGTGGAAGAAAAGGAACCCCAAAACATTATGGATTCTGGTGAATAAACCGAAAAAAATTTCCCCAAAAATAAGAACTACAGACATGTGCTATTCACAAGCTGACAGTTTGGATAGCACATTGAAAAACATTGACATTTTCAGCACTTCCAAAAACTGGTCAACTGATGGCCGCCATAAAGACATGAGACATGCTTTCGGGGATCACTTGTAGGTCCAGAGAGAATGTGAAAGATGGACCCAGCTGGGCAGCTTGAGGGCATTTGAGAAGAGAGAGATATATTTGTTAACTTGTCAAGAAGTGCTATATAATTTTGGTGCCTTGAAAACATTTTTCAACATTAAGACTCGACTATTCATTGGGGCACAAAATTGTTCAAATTTGCTGAGACCATTGATTGATGTACCATTGGCCGACCATATCATGTGTTTACCCATGGAAAGACATGCCATGAGTCAAATTCATGAATAGATTTGAAAAGTCGGTGTGTATGTATGTATATCCGGCTGAGTAAATGTCTTGGTGCAGTGAGTGGCGGGAAAAATTTTTATGACTTTGTTAACATGAGCTAAAAGTAGAAGGAAAGCAGAAGGAACCAATTTTGGGATCATTTTACAATGGCAAAGAGGGAGAGAAAAGTTGAAATGGATTAGGTGGCTCGTCAGTGGCTGATGTTCCCTTGTAATCATCATCAGTTGATTGCTTCTCTCTCACAGACCAATTCATCAGTCTAAACGGCAAGGCCTCTGATGTCTGTGGAATCAGAATTTATTGCTCGAATCATTTTTGTGGCCTTGATTTTTCCGCTCCTCTTTTTTCTTCTCTCTCTCTCTCTCTCTCTCTCTCTCTCTCTCTCTCTCTCTCTCTCTCTCTTACTTTCTTTCTTTCTTTCTTCCCATCTTAGCTATCTTCTTCGTGAAATAATAATAATAATGATTTCAAGATTTTCTCTGTATCTTGAATAATTTCCATCCGCTTCTTGTGGAATGATAATAAGGCCATGTAATGGCTGATTATCATTTCCTGTGATATTTTCTCTCTCTTCTCTTACTCAAAGAGTACATGAATGTTGAAAGCTTTCCATCTCCTGACATGAGATATAAGATGAAACTTGTTTGATGCTAAATGATTACAGAAAAAAATAGTTCATGTTTCTCAGCTTAACTTGATCCATTCAAACTGTATTGCCAGCCAACCCATTGGAGCCCATAAATTACATCACAATTATCGACTGAATGATAACGATGTCTCGTGTATTTCATATTAGCGTACACTGGTGCATAGTTTCTATCTTATCCAGTTCAAAGAATCGCAAGAAAAATCATGAAGTAAATCGGACCGAATTAGATTAGATAGATTTGTAATCGATAGCATTATTCGATACTCCGTTGAGAACGGTGAACTGTTCTATTTGAATCTTATTTCTGTTTGAATAGGTGTTCCTCTCTCTTTCCAGGAAAAAGTATCTTTAACCATTCTGGTCATGGGTCACTTGGATTGTGTTAGTAACTACCAGTTTGAAAGGGAACTCGTGTTGGGCTCGTGCTGATGTGGTGTTACAAGTGATTGAATGTTGGCCCCGGAATGTTGATTGAAAAATTTGGGCTCAACTCGAACCCAAAAGCGGATCTCTCTCTTTCTTTCTCATATCCGTACAGAATCAGTGAATAGAGAAAAAGAAAAACGGATGGTAAACAGGGTGTATTTAGACGTATAATTGAAGTCAGACTTATGTGAAAGTCAATTTGTTAAATCGTTAATCATGTTTACCCATAGAGAAGATGAGATATCTTGCTAGAAAAGAGAGAGAGAGAGAAGCATGCAGCCAAGAAAAATGCCCGAAAAATCGTGGTTAAAAGAAAATGCTGGTCCAAGAAGAAGGAGGAGAATACTCTCACTTTGAAGTGTCATAGATCATCGTACACTTATACTTGTGGGCTATTCTTCGGTTATCCTCTCTCTCTCCTCTATCTCTCTTCTTCCTCTGATGAGTACTCAAGATAGCCCAAAAATGTGGCCCAAGTAGACTCTTTCTCTCTCTCTCTCTCTTTGGTCAAGAGGGGGCAAGAAAGAATTTCTCTCCATCCTTAAACACAAGATGAGTATGTTAAGAAGAATCGAGAATCCAAATTTGCCGAACAACAATAACTGGTAACTTCAGGCCATCTCTGCTCACAAATGTCAATCTTAACTCCTGATTCTCATCTCTCTTCAGCCGATGGGTCAATGTTAGCCTTGGACAGAGGAAGAAAGAAAAAAGAGAAAGAGAGAGAGAGAGGCTCTAATCTTATGGGATATCTTACCATCGGTCAATTGTTACTGGAGTCGTAAAGAGAGGTAGAAAAATCAAATACATATACACACATCTAGTCTCAACTACTTCCCGCCGGTCACTTTGGATAAGATCAATTATCTTTACTTTTTGCCATTGGAATCGAAATGACCGTGAAAATAGCGGCATTTTTGGCCTAAGGCTATTTTTGGGTCCTAATCCTAGTCTCATAGATATGGAATGGTGATCTGGAGCCATACTGGCATTAGCTTTTGGTAAGCAAACCAGATTTTTGAGACTTCTCTCGGTGATCATTGTCAGTCAAAGTATGTCCACTAATCTGCACAACTATTTGACCCTCTCATGAATTCTGGAACAAAATTTGTCGATACTATGTATTCTTGCCTTGAAACTCAAATTTCCAACATCACAAGAATCGTAGCATCAATGCACCGATAACTTTCTCTCTAATTGCTTTGATCTAATTGATGTCTTCGATCACTGATCACTTGGTGAACGTGATGAGACTGGTTAAGAGATTGAAGATTGAGAAAAATGTCGAAAGCTTGAAATTCCGAATTTCAAATCACCCATACAGATTGATAGGGAGTCAAAAAACTTTCTCTCTCTCTCTCTTCCTCTCTCTATTTCCTCATGATATCAAGCTCTGATATCGGATATTGAAAGTGAGGTTGGCAACCGGATGGAACCCTTTCTCATATTTGAAATACTTTCACACACCGGAAACACATGATAAGAAGATCTATTATCTCTGTTGAAGCACGCAAAAATTCCACAAATCAAGCACATCAATACAGTTAAATAATCTGATACTGATGGTTATTGGAAAACATTTTCATGATACAAAATTCTTTTCAGAAATTCGCTCTCTCTCTCTCTCTTTTGCCTCACCAAAAGTGTATATAATAGCATGAAACAATCAATTAATTTCTCTCAGAACGATATACATACTCCTATGGGACACTGATCTTCTTCTCTGTGTGTGTGCATGATTCAAGAGATGAGAGAGAGAAGAAAAAATTGGAATGTCAGTTGATAAAATGAATGATCAATTGTTTTCATCAGTCAATGTATGAGTGTGTATGATGAATAAGATGGATCAGTTGTGGGGTATCGATGAGGGTGGGCCGGTGAATAAAAGTGACTGTCTAATTATTACGCCAGTCACAAGTGGCACCCAGTATCATACACAAACGAATCAAAGTTACGAAACAGTATTGAAGAAAGAAAAAGTTCTTTTTTTTGCTCATTTTTTTTTCTTTCGTCGGAAGAAAATAATATCTACACACATACATGATTCAATTCAAAATAAGGCTTGCTAAATAACAAGGCAATTTCACTTTTCGTGGTCACAGCAGGAAATCAAATCAATCCCCACACATATATACACACCAAAAATGGATAGATCGATGATGTATTGGCACGCTCCTCAGGTGTTCAAGCTGAACATCATCGAAAAACGGAATGTGCCAAAAGATGAATGAAAATAATAATAATAATAATGCCTTATAATAGCTTTACTTTAGGAATCCACATCCATTCCATTCTATTCCATCCACACATATATACACATATATAATGGTCACAATCAGACTAGAAAAATTGTTTTGTTGCACCCAAAAATCATCATCAATGATTTATATATGTATGGTAACCGAAGAGAGATCTGTTGAAATCGAAAAGCGATCAAAATGGAATTGAAAAAAATTCCGGTAAAAAGTTTTTTCCCTCCATCATGGAACAAAAATAATAGTAATATCATCCCTTTTCGAATTTTATAGTTTCATTTATTCACTTCAATAGACTATCGTTCACAGTTTCCATGAAATCCATGAAAAGGATTGTATAGAGGAATACTTGATGGAAAAGATACACATACACAATTCAATTGATATTATTGTCAAACATAGTCAAATACACCAACACAGAAACCCCCGAACTGCATCCTTTGGAATAAGAAAGTCATGTAAAATTTTATCCCAGTCAATATCTGCATCTTTTCTGAATTATCTAATCTATTTCATACATGTTGGAAAGTTTCCGTGAGAAATCTCTCTGCTTTCTTATCACATTTCTGTTGACTGGGATATCTGCATGATGGAAATAGAAAAATCCAATGTAAATCGTAAAGTAGTGATTTAATAGCAAGACATGGATATAAAGTTACCATGTCGAAAGGGGAGTGAAAATTGAACGATTCAATATAACCTTAAAGCTGTTCAATCGATTTATTCGCTTGGTTTCTAATTAAAATTGGTAGTAATCAAAATTGTCATAGTTAAGCTTCCAACAGAGTCTGTGTGTCCACTAAACTATGGCTTACTTCGTTTCACCAGCTCGAACTTTCTCTCTGTTCAAAACAATTACTCGTCCTCTTGGTATTCTCATTATATGTGCCACTTTTGTAGCATTGACATTACTTAATTCGGATTCATTTAATCGGTGGAGAACAAGTACCAGATTTTATGATAGATATTTACGTCATTCATCTGGATCATCTCCACTATCGAACGAAAATTCAACCCAACCACACATGACTTCGGAGCGAGAAGTATCAATGGAATCACAAATACAAGCCCAACTATCATTACCCAAACAGTGTTTACAACCAGTAAATGTTCTACCCGAAGACAGTGAAATATTGAAAAGTTATAAGAAGAATGTACAAAATTTGCATTGTGGAAAAGAAAAACCGTTAACTGTGATGGACAGTGTATCGGGAATAGTTAAGCCGGTGTACGATCATATACCGTGTAAATACTCAATTGTAACCCAAAGTCCCAAAAATGATCGTAACATATTGACCACAAAGCCGAAAGTTCTACCGATTTCTGGTGTTCAATTGACAGATGAAGAAGATACCATGAATGTTACTTGCTATGAGCCCAAAACTCGTAGGCCAATATATCGTAATGTCCACCTTTTTGTGCCTAATTTTGAAAAGCGAGAATGTCGTAAAGGTAATGGTGAACCATGTACATCAGTTCTTGTACTGGTAATCGAATCACTGAGTCGATTATCATTCGAAAGATTCATGAAAAAAACGGGAAAAGTGTTGGACAAGCAGAATTTCATTCGATTTCGAGGTCACAATGTTGTGGGACGCAATTCATTTCCCAATTCACTGGGCTTACTAACGGGATCCGGTCCACTTGAATGTTTAGGCTTAAGTGACCACAATTGGCCATACTTATGGGAAGAATATCAGAGATACGGCTATGTTACCGCTTTTCATGAGGATATGGCCATAATTGGATTGTTCAATTATGCATGTGTTGGTTTTCGACAGAAACAATCCGATTTTAATCCAAGACCATTTTGGCTTCATATTTATCCAGGATTCTCGTCAACCCAAGCGATGTACGATTCATTCAATAATCTCAATGAATATTGTCTTCATAAAGTTGGCTCAAAAATTGAAATATTTCTCAATCAATCGGCAGAATTTATGCGTAAAGCTAGAGCAAATGGCAATTATTTTCTTGATTACTCTTTCTACAGTCAAGTGACTCATGAAGATTTTAATAATTTCAAGTTAATTGATCCTCATGTGGCGACATTTTTTGAGAACAATTTCCATCTATTCGAAGACAGTATTGTTCTACTGATTGGTGATCATGGCTCTAATTATGGTGATTACTGGTATACTGTTCGTGGCCGTCTAGAATCTAGAATGCCATTTTTTTCCATTCGATTACCGGAACAATTGCAAAAACGACATCCACATTTGAAAAAAATGCTTCAACATAACACCGATCGATTGACATCATGGTATGATGTACACAAAATGCTTCTAGATGTTGTTCATGGTAATTGTTGATGACCTAATTAATAATTCTTCCATCATCTACCATTAATCTGATAGTGTAAGGGAATACTTTCATTTGAACTTTAATTTCATTCACACAGGTAATTATGAGTATGTTCCTCATTGGACTGATCATAGAGAAGTACCACTTTTTCGAGCTATTGTGCCTGCCGATCGAACATGCTGGACAGCTGATATACCGGCTGATTATTGTACATGTAACGGTACTATTGGAATTCAAAAAGAATGGGGAACAGGAACCACAATTGCTAAGATGATAGTTGAAGAAATTAATAAAATTTTGATACATCACTCATGTTCACGCATAAGTTTTGGTCAATTGATTAGTGTTGCTGTGAGTAAAATTTTCATTCGAAAATATTCTGTGTTACATGATAGTGTTCTGTGGTGATATTTTTTCAGCTAATGTTTTCATTCTCAAATTTTCAGGCTCTCATTCCATTTAATGCCACAACTTTGAACCATTATCCACGATTAAAAGTAACCTTCTCAACTATTCCCCATAAAGCTAAGATATATGGTATAGTTACATCTACAGATGGCTATTATACATGGAAATTGGCTGATAGTCTATCAGTTCTCAAGGATAGAATGTTCAAGAATTCCAAAATACTCAAATCTTGTGGAAATCTAAAATCAACTTTGAGTACTTCAAATATGCCAACCTCATTGAATAATTCCAAGAATGTGGTCAATTGAAAACTTTTCTAGATGAGAATGCTGTTTCAAAGGGAAAAGTTTTTGGCTTGAAAAAATATATTCCAAAAGCTTCTTCGTGATCATGAACTTATGAACATCTCTCATGGAACGATTAACTGTACTTCTTCCCCAGTCATGATGACATTGAAACGATTTTTACTCCGAAAAAATGACAAAAACATATTGAAAAACTTAGTTGGGCTCATGGAAAGGACTTTTCAGATACATTCATTTCGTTTTTTTTATATTTAAGAAAATAAATCATTCATGTTTATTCAATTATCATGATCAAATGAATTGATTACATGTGAATAGTGTACATTGAAGCTCAAAAAAAAGTTAATTTTCCATTCCAGATAGCCTTGATTTTGACATATTTTGGATGAAAAGGTGGGCAAATGAATATCAATTTATTTCCTACTTCTGAATACGATATACATCCGGCTTGAGTTGATAAAGATTATTTCAACTTGAAACTTTGGCTCATTTTTTTCTCTCTCGATTGCATATTAAGTCACCTGTTTAGCCATGAGACTCTTTGAGGAATTAATTAATTCTGCTAATTGATCAGCAAATATTTCATCAAGTACAAGCATGAGAATCACAGGAAACCGAGTCCATTTTATTGTAAGAATTATCTGATAATTTTTGGCAGACAATATCATTCTGTCAACAAAATCTTGACATGATGTGCTATGAGGTGATGAGAATACATGGAAGGAATGTTAGTCAATCAATATATATATATTCTTTCTCTTATGGTTCATTCGCCCTTCTTGTATCCATCCAAAGAGCATGGCTCATTTGTTCTTCTGATTCTCCCAAGAAGAATGCCTCACAGACCATCTCGACGGTAAGGTTGTTCACACTTATTTCATTCATTCACACCATGAATTTTTCTTGGTAGAATTGATGGGACCAATGAGTTCACCAGCATCTGAGTCAAAGGATTTTCTTTTTTCGTATATTTTTTTCCTTCTTTTCAATGAGTATGTTTCATGACAAAAAGCAGTTAGTAAATTGAAGCATCTTCTCCTTCTTCTTCTGGGATCACAATTTCGGGATGATGTCAATTGATGATGATGGCCACACAATTCTGAAGATGAAGAGCAAAAAAATGAGCATAATAGGGAAGAGAGAGAGAGAGGAAGATCAACCAAGATCAATGAGAGGGTTGAATGTTTATGGAGATACATTGAGTAATGGATGAGAAGAGGATGATGAAGGATTGAACAAAAAATCGGATGATCCAAGACAATGGTTATTCATTCTTTATTTCCTTAGCGTGCTCTGACCACAAATCATTTCAACCATAGTCCGATCAATGGTCAGTGTGGAGCCAATGATTATGAATAGTAAAAATTTGCCATTATTTAAATATGGTGCAATTTGAGAGCGAAGCAAATTTGACTAAAGATGAGATGAGAGAGAGAGAGCGGAAGAAGAAGTATTTTTCTTGACCTGGCGACATTCGCATGATGATGAAGTATGATGAAAATTTTTTCATCATCTTGAGAGAGGGTTCATCGTATTTTTATCTTCTTGGCCTGACTTTTCTACACTTTTTTGCTCTCTCTCTCTCTCCATCCTCCTTCGCCTTCTTCCTCTCACTCCACTAACCATTCATATATATTCATGAACCAATAGCTATAGCCGATGATCACGGACGGACACTGTCTTCCCTAATCTTTTCCCATGAAATTGGGATGCTTCGTTTGACATGCATCGGCTTTTCTCTCTCTCTAAGGAAAAACTTCTCATGATAACCTTCACCTTGTCCCAGGTAGATGTTCAAGGAGCGAAGATAATGAAAACGGAGAGAGAGAGAGATGATAAGCTAAAAGAGAGCATCAAAACAAGCATCTCATGATTTATGAAAGAATTTTTTTCTCTCAAACATTGTGATCTGGATAAGTTTTTCCTCTCCAAAAGAGTTTACTGGAATCTGGCGTAACAGGATGGGCACACTAACTGAGCATCGGTGTAAAGCAAGTGGAGAGAAAATACTCAAATACTGGAATCTATCAATTCACAATTCATTTTCCTCTCTCCTCAGCTCTCACCACAGGCTTTTCCACAGAAATTCCCTCTCCAAGTGAGGACCTACACTGGAAGCAAATGGTTTCCCTTCCTCCCCTTCCTCCCCTTTCTCCCCTTATTTCCCTCCTCCTGTGGCCCGCTTGAAGAAGGTGTGTAGACAAAAAAACGCTTGTCTCCACTCTGTATTTCATTCATGGAACGAAATGTGTTTCCTTTTTGCAGAGTTTTCACTGGTTCCTCTGGATTTTGTCACTCTGGTAAATTGGTAAAAAGAGCAGCTCTCAGCACTTCTGCAAGCAGGCCCACGCGTTTCGCTAATTTTGGCAGTTTACAGGACAGAAGCAAAGGATGCTGAATGTATGTGTATGTGTGTGTGTTCAGGTTGTGAGCCTCGAGACTTGTGAGTTGTGAAAGTGATGCGATTCTTGCTCCAGTCGTTCACTTGGAAACGCGTTTTAAGGCATCATGATTGGTATGACTCATATCTCCTTGTAACATTCTGAAACTTGATGGAAGAGAGAGAGAGAGAAAGAGAGAGAGCATGATGAGGGAGATAAGAGAAAGGAAGGAAGGAAGGAAGAGAGAGAGAGAGAGAGAAAAAAAAATATTATTATCGTTTGCATACACAGTTCTTGATTTTGATTATCATTTGCTCTCCCGCCCGATCTGGTCCGACGATGGCCTTAAGATTGCAGATATGTATGTGTGTATACACACACACACCATTATATTTATTTGATGAGATCAAAAATTAGCCTCTCTCATCAACCAAAGTGAGAGCATGAGATCATTTTTGACTTGTGAGCGATGAGGGAGAGAGAAAGAGAGATGGGCAAATGTTTGGCCCACTGTTAATGGTGGACTCTTGGAAAATTTTGGCCACAAAAGTACACTTGAACTGGCCAAATGTTTATGGAAACACACATGAGGCACACATACACATTCTTGAGGTCGGAAGAATGTGTGTGTGTGTGTGTGTAAGTGTTTCCATCAAGTGAAAGGAGTGGACAGATTGATGAACACGGTCACTTGATAATGAATGAATCGGCTGGTTTTGCTGCGGTAAGGTTAAGTTTGGCCTGTGTTTTAACACTTCCTGGACTATCCCTCAGCCTCTCTCTCTCTCTCTCTCTCTCTCTCTCTCTCTCTCTCTCTCTTTCTCTCTCTCTCTCTCTCTCTTTCTCCATCACTATCAATTGCTTAGCCAAAAAGTTTCCTCTCTCTCTCTCTCTCTCTTTTTCTCTTCTTCATCTCTACCATCAACATTTCATGCTACAAAAGTCAAGTGAAAAAGAACGATGACAAGACATGATATTCATCAACATCATGCACTTACTTGGATTGCCATTTACTATTACACTTGATCTAAAGCTCTCAAAGCCGATGAGCAATGAACATGAACTTTCATCGTAACGATACTGAAATATTTATTATCGTTATGAAATATTATTATGTATGTGTGTGTGTGTGTATATGTATCGTTCGTTACCACACTTTCACTCATCATCACTCGAAGTATCGCTGCTGGACGTCTCGAACGTCAACATCAACGAAAACTTTTGTAATCATCAAGTCATCGTAACAAAAGGCTTCACGAAAAGCTTCACTCTTTCATGAGGCCCAAACTGAATTAGCTCATTCATTTTTTTGGGGATAAATTTCACGAAACTGAATCATGGTTCGTAAAGTGGACCCTGGCAATCGTGTTGCATGATATGTTGTAGGTGTCGCTCATATATAATATGAATTATTGTTTAAAAAGGCGATAATTTGATCATATTGATATCAGAATGTGAATATTTTCTCTCTCTCTCACACAAAACGGTAGCTGAAAGGGAGAAATTCATCGATTTCCATGTGATCGATGATATGACGTGAATATTGAGATCCTTTTCCTCTCTCAAATGGAAAGCTTGTTAGAGATTTGCAAAGACAAGGAAAGAGAAAAAGAGAGAGAATACAGAAAGAGAGAGAAAAAAGAGAGAGAGAAAAGAGAGAGAGAGAGAAAAGAGAGAGAGAGAAAAGAGAGAGAGAGAAGAAAGAGAGAGAAGAAAGAGAGAGGAAAGAGGAGGGAGAGAAAGAGAGCAGCAAGGGGGAGGGAGAAAGTGAGCAGATCGGTTTGAAAAATTTTTCACTTCATTCTCGGTCCTAGTGCTGTGTGCATTCAGATTAGTCAGATTTTTCGCTGCGAAAAAAAAACTACAAGTAAATTGTGATTTCTGTGGTCTTCTCCGTGACTGTCGGAATTAGTATCAAATCTTATTTGACTTACTCTTAGTGGCAAAATAATAATCTGTGGTTTATATAAATATATTCATATGTGTACACATTATTATTATTTCAGTGTGGAAGGAAAATCATTTCGGTAATCTTTGGGCTAAGCGAAAGAGAAAGAGAAAAAGAAAGAGAAACTGGTTTGCCGATCAGTTTTTCCGTTCGTTTAGAAGTGAGAGAGAGAGAAAAGTTCGGTGGACAAGAGCGGCTGTTGCTGCTGCTCATGTGTGTGTGTATGTGAAAAACCAGTGGATTGATCTATACTAGACACAAGTTTTTATTTTCTCTCAAAAGGAACATACAGTTTGAAGTGATTTAAAATTAAAATATCCAAAAACATTTCTACTTCTATTGAGTGATATTGGTTGATACTATTCGGAAAAATCAAGCCATGAAGCCTCCAAAGTTGCCTGGGGCGGAAAAGTTTAAATTTTGGAGAGACATTGACAGTGATACCAGTGAATGTTCGGTACCAAATGATGATGATATGATTGAATGTGGCCTTACACTGGTGGATGGCCGACAGCATCTTCTATTGACCGGTACATTAGCCCGTACAACATGTTCAGTTATTTCTTCCACCTCTTGTTCATCATCTTCATCTTCATCTTCTTCTTCCAACGATGTATCTACCACCAAAAGTTGCCCAAATACCCTCAACACCGGTAGTAATAACAAAAGACGTATTTATTATGATGATGATTCATCAGCCAATTATTCAACATCATCATCTTCATGCTCATCATCTTCTTCAGCATCTTCAACACTATCATCTCTTCATCGGTATCATCATTTTTTGAAAAATCAATCATCTTCATCATCCGGTCCTCGATCTCTGGACTCTCTGCAAAGTGAATATGCTCGTCGAAAAGTTATATTGCCCATCACATCAAGATTAACGGCCAAAGTATTGGCATTAACCGATTTGCCATTGGACTCATTTGTGATCAAAGACTACAATCGATGTTCTCGCCTACGTGAAAAAAGTATAGCCGCTGGTTTGCTTGCAGCATCAATCAATGGTACATCAGTAGTGGGAGGTGGAGGAGGAGGTATCAATAAGGCCAGTGTTGTGGTGGGAAGTGGAAGTGATGATGTTGGTGTTGGTCATCGGGTGATCGGTGTTGTATCAACGGCAACCAGTAGTGGAAGTATTACCAGTAGCAATACATCCCTATCAAGTAGTGGCAATGATTTGAGTGGTGATTATCATGATATGGATTCTGATCAAATTTCTTCATCAAATTTGTCCACTTTATCCTTCTCCTCCTCCTCCGCATCTTCACCTTCACCATCATCTTCCTCATTCATATCCTCATGATTAAGCATCGTTTAATCATGATGAAAGAAACAATCATGAAGGAAGAAAAAACTTCATTTTTCATGAACTTTTCCATTCAACTTTCGACATGAAATGGCCAACCCCAAACAAATGTGATCATTTTGCAAGGAATAAGAAAAAAACGATTCCACCAAAAATGGATATATCATGAGCATATATATACACACACACGTTATTTATACAGTATGAAAAAAAGGAAAAATTCAATCGAAAAATTCAGAAATCATTCAAGAGGGAGAGAGAGACATATAGAAACGAAAAGAGAAGAGAAAGACAGATAAATAGATAAAATTTTTGTTTATGTGTTGTTATTGTTTGTATGTGTTTTTATTCACTCAATCGTGTTTATGATTCCGATGATCTGAGTGAAAAAATTTGTGAGAGAGATGGAAAGATTGATATTTTTTTCCTTCTCTCTCTCTCGTCTTGCACCATCAAGTCTTTCTCTTTCCTTCCTTCCTTCCTTTCTTTTTCTCTTTCTCTTCAGAACTTTTCTTACCAGATAACATTACCTTTTTCTTCGATTTATACACGATACACGCTTCCATGTCCACCAGCACCATGCCACACACATTCCTTACCAAACTTTCTCCTCCAAAAATCGAAAATCTTGCATCATCTGATTGAAAAACTTATAGAGTAGTATTATATATTGATTAGAATGTCAAATTACTTGTGAGAATGTGAAACAATTTGATGCTGATTTGCAATATCCAATTGATTGTGTGTGTGTTCGTGTATATGGTACATGTAAGATCATGATAGTTGAGAAATTTTACTTCTTCTTCATCATTTCCGATCATTCAACCGAAATTTCTTCACTTCACTCACACAAAAAACTCCGTAAACGAAATAGTTTTGGTGTTATACCCGATATATATCCGAAAATTGTTAAATTTTTAATGCTTTTTTATTATGAACAAACAAAAAATCACATCAAAATTGAGCTCTCAAAATATATAATCAAGATTTCTGACTACTCCATGATGACCTGTACCTGTACATTTGGAAGCTTTTATACGTTTGTAAAACCAAGTCTATCGAAAATTTTCATACCAATGCATCAAGAAAAAGGCGAAAATATTTCCACCCTGTGAAATTTATGAATAAAATCTGGAAGAATATGATTCTGAATAAACATTAAACATCGACGACTTTCATTGAAAAAATAATCATCTTCCCAGTATGAGTAAGAAAGTTCCGTTATTTGATATTCAAATTATCGAGATCAGCAGCATTCTGTCTCATTCTATGTTATAAAAGAGGAAAGAATTGCTTAATTTCAAAGATATTACTTCTAAGATGAGAAACTTTCAGGGAAATTTTTGTATACGTGGATTGATGATGGATATATGTACACCTAGAGTTCTCTAGAACGAATGGAAAATTATCACGGACCTATGAAATGTTTCCATTGTCCAAGGCAAACTATGTCCAATGTCAAGGAACGAAGGTTTTTTCACCAAATGCCATCTGATTTATTCCACTGCATCAAGCTATTGAATTATACACGATTGTCATCAGCATCCAGGCAATTTTTTGGAAAAAAATTTTTGATAAATTCATGGTGATGAATTGCCCTCAAAATCGAATCTTCCTCTAATGATAATTTATAATCAGCTAATTATCACTAGCCTGTGAAAGTGTCCTCCAGCCTGGATGATGATGGACCTTGTTGTAATACTAACTGAGTAAGGATTGGTCAATCATTCCGTGTGTCTAGTCCGAGCTTTCATTATCTGAGCATTTGATTTAGCATTTGCCAATTACTCAATAATTGTCTCTGTCAATCGTATAACAATCATCACCAATGTGATGATAAAAACGCTACTGGCAGGAATGTATACCATTGATGGCCAGTGACGGGAGATAGAGGAAACTTTTATCAACCGCCAATAATTCAGTATCTTTGGAATTTTTGTCGAAGCTTTTATCAGCATTACATCGTTCATGAGATCGTGAATCACATTTGCGAGAAAAAAAGAGCGTAGTTCCGTGATTATTGTTGAAATGAATGAAGTACACACGCTCATACACACACTTTTTCACTGACAAAGTAAACAGCAATCAAGCTTCCTTGATTACAGCTTCAAATATTTTTCTTCTTTCCTTGTCCCTAGACTTGTTCAACCATGTCTCAATGAATGATGTAGATATTTATACCCATTCACGTATGCATGAGCTTTGTTCTTTTTTTTTCGGAATTGAACAATATTCGATATAATTCACATTCCCTTCATCGATTCCAATTGTTTTGATCTCAAATTGGATACCAGTTCGAAGTTCTTGATGACAGATCAATACATGTATATAAATATTTTCGGACATTTTGGAAAATTTTTTATCCTCTTTTGAATTATGAGTTCACTTTTTCTTTCTCTTCCTCATGGACCGTTATTTTTGAAGTGGCAATTTAATTTGCCTGTCTCTCGATAATAACTTCAAATACTTTAGATTGGTGTGCTTGAGTGGACATTTTAATGGACATCCAGAGAGCGAAATATAATACATTCAAAAGAGTGGAGAAAATTTGTAAAATTGCCTGAATATTGAGTAACTCAATAATAGTAATCGGGTTTTATATGTTGTATGCATATTTTACAGTATCACCTAAAACTGTGTGACATTGTATTGGCATAGATAGATGCTGAGCAATAAAGTTTGCTTTGCAATCTTTTTTATTCATTTTCAACTTTGGAATCATTTACACACTCACATATTCATCATTTGGTTTGCCAAAATTGCATCAACACATACATACAGATATACACATGAGATGAGAGACAAAGTTCATACAAATCATTGGATATGAATGAAATAAAGAGTCACTTGATAGTGAGTGAGTGTGTGTGTGACAATAAGAATTGATCTGATTTGATGCAATAATTGTTAAAGTTGCCAAGTTGAAAAACTTTTCATTGCCAATACAAAACAGTGACTCTCTCTCTCTCTCTCTCTCTCTCTCTCTCTCTCTCTCTCTCTCTCTCTCTCTCTCTCTCTCTCTCTCTCTCTTCCTTCCTCTCATTTGGATTCAACACAAAATAAAAACACCCAGTTTCAATTTATCATTCTACAGAGATAACCTCACCAATGTCGACGAGAAGGATGCAGAGATGAATATCAGCTTCTTCTACCATAATCAGAGAATTTGACTTGATTATTTTTGGTAGCTTTTTTTTGTTTTAATACAATTGATGGTAAAAGCTAGTAATAGAATCAAAACTGTATATCACGATCACAGAATTAAATCCTACTTATTCTGGGACGATTTTCGGTATACACTTGATAATGAATTTCCACCTCCCCTGGCGTGTGTGTGTGTAGTGTATGTGTGCATTCCTTGGTGGTATGTTTTCCGTTTTATCAACTGAAACTCATTTTCAAGATCATCATGAATGATTAACAGGAAAAGCCCTGATTTTTAGTCTTCCAGCTTTGACTTGAGTCTTTTTTTTCTCTCTCTCTCTCTAACCACACTCAAATTGTACGGTGAATATATTAGAATCGTAATTCTCTCAGCTTCCAAGCCGATCGTTTTCAACGTTCCAGCACTGATGCTGGGCTTTTGTGGCCGCCGTTTGACTGTCAAACACCTTCACATACTCAAATATACATGCACAAACACTCACATTTACAATTAGTATATTGAATAATAATACATTCACAAACACACACACACACATACATACATTTGAATGCACAACAGATTCATGGCGTAATGATAAACTTCCAACCGGCAACCCATCAGCAATTAGATGAATTTCTCTCTCTCTCTCTCTCTCTCTCTCTCTCTCTCTCTCTCTCTCTCTCTCTCTCTCTCTCTCTCTCTTACCCCAATTCCAAATGCGGGTTCAGGTCAGATCGATTCTGTTGGATAGTGTTTTATTTGCGTCCAGGAGAAAAAAAGGGATAAATTTTCAAGCTGATTTCAATACGCTTTGTGTGTATGCATGCATTTTGCAAAGCATGTCTAAAGAATATTCTACTGAATGTGTATGTGTGTATGTATGTTGTGTGGCTTACTGGATGATGAGATCAATTAGAGAGAGAGGAAAGAAGATAGAAAAGAGCGAGAGAAAAAAAAATTTCCATCTCATTCTAGCTACCGGATGTGGCTGTTGTAAAAATGTGCCAATAGTTGGAACAGTTTTTTCTTCAATCTCATCCAGACGAATACCGTTAGATAAAGTTCATGGTTCTGATCATGAGAGACAAACGAATGCATGTATGTATGCATGAATCGAGAATAATTGAGATCAATTGAATACAGATACACACTCACACAAAATCAGATGGTGGTGATTCTGATGATGATGGCAAATGATGTTTGATCATTACCCGGCTGAATCATTGATTTAGTGGGGAAAAAAATTCAGCCAATTAAATGATTATGATGACGATGATCAAAAGGATTGAGAGAGTGTCAATATATCGTGTCTTTTTTCACTCTGGATCAAATTTTTTTTTTTCGAATGATACTATATTTTTTTCCCTCAGATATCATCTTTCATCAGGAAACTGGATAAGTGGTCACGAGTGTGAGAGTTTGTATGTGAGAAAAAAAATTGATCAAAGCTTAAATCGAATTCATGATGATAACAGATTTGTTTTAGTAGCTGTCTGATGATCATCTTCTTTTTCATTCATCTTCATACAGATAGAAGTAAGACGATGTGTATATATATATACAGACACACATATTTTTGATACGATTGATTTTAGATCTCGTTTGTGGCTATCGTATGAATACTAATAATGGCGAGTGATTATGAAAGCAAGATTCCCTGCTCAGATCATTTAATCATGTATCAACTTCAGAAGCTGTCTCTATGTATAGAGAAAAGGATTTAGATCAGAATATAAAATAAGATGGCTTGTGTGTGTGTGTGAAGAGTAAAGAAAAAATCAGATAGTAACTGGCTGAAAATTATATTTAATTCAGAGTGATGTAAGTAAGAGAAAGAGAGAGAGAGAGAGAGAGAGAGAGAGAGAGAGAGAGAGAGAGAGAGAGAGAGAGAGAGAGAGATGAAAGCAAAAAACAACTCAAATGCTTCTTGTGTCATGCAATAGAATCGAGACTTAATTCAATTAGGTTTCATTAGCCAATATTATTCCATTTTGCCCGCTTACTGACATTGAGAACGTGGTTGAAGGATCATATTTGTACACAAGTGAATTAATATACACGTCACATTCCAGTGCACTTTCGAATTTGTCTCAATTAACTTTGGTGTGGAAAAAAATGTTATTTTCCAGCCAAAATTAATGGTTAACATTGGAAAACCTTGGAAAACTCTTTTCTTTGATCTTCAATCTCAACTTTTTATCAAGAAATAGGAGACTCGTGAAAAAAGTTGAAATTTTTCAAGATTTGAAAATTGAATCTTCTCGATTACCGAGGCAGGAATTCGGAAAATTTTTCGTTCCATCATAGAAAATCTGACTCGAAAATTGAGTTCGTTGTTTTTCTCTTGATTGATTAAAAATTTAATCAGATGATCAAATATCCCTCTTTTCGATTAGTGTTTTACACCTAACCAAACAAAATCTAGATTTGAAGAGAACTACCTAACATCTCTCTTGGATCAATGAAATTGAATAAAATTTTCCATGAGATCATTTTTGGAGTTAAATTTTTCTTCACAAAATGCAAGGTTCACTAGAGTATCTTGAATGCTTTCAGGAATCTCCATCTTTCTCATCATGAGTAGCAGGAGGGATTAATCGAAGAAGTTCTCCCGTGATCTCAAGTGTATTTTGATTTTCTATACCCATGAGCTAAACTACTAGCGTTGACAAGAGCTATGCCTTTCTTATTATGAGTTGTAAGCCATCATAGACCTACCTGTATATAGAAAAAAATGAAATTCTAACAAAAATAAAGATAACCTCGTAAATTCTATGCTGCATTATGACCTATAAAATTGCTACTAATTCTTGTAACATAATTGTTTCATATTGAGCGATTATGTACCAGTTCTCGTTACCATGAAGCATGTAGTTCCAGTTCGTAAATTCACAGATCGTTAGAGATCGTTAAGCTCCTTGTTTTTGGAGAAAATTTTCCATCCTTCATTTCTCTCTTTCTTTCTCTTCACAACGTTTGTGGACCACTACCAAACGAATTTTAATCTGCTTTAACGAGAATTTCATTTTTTATGGAGTCCATCTCATGAAAATCAAACTAACAAAACAGTGAAAAAATAATCAAAATATCACGATACTGTCCGAATTGATTTAAAATTTATATTATCTAGGCCACACATCCGATAGTGATAAAAGATTCGAAAAAATTTACAGCTATCGTTCGAATTCATCAATAAATTGAATCATATGTCTCAGTATTGAACAAATCTAAATCTAAATCTTCAAAAAAGATCGAAACAAACGATAAAAAATAAAATAAAATAAATAAAATTCAATTGAAATAAGCGAAAAAAGTTCACACAATGTAGATGGCAGTACTTGACCGAGCTCATGAAAAACTGGATGTTTTTGTGTTGTTGATGAAAGGCTCGAGATCAACTTAATTGAGATAAGAGAGAAAAATTTTGTTATTAATTTACATTAATTAAGGGTACACAAGTGTACAGATATTAACATATAGACAAACGTTTACCCAATTGTCATTGTTATTGATCAGTGATTAACAGGTAGTGGTGATCTGAGTACGTGTATGATATCGTTTTTAATATCGTATTGTAACACAACATCTCATTTCATGATCAGGTGTGTAAAGTCTAGTGTAAGTGTGCTTGAGTGACTGTTGTTATTAATTAAAAATAAACACACGCACAAACACACATCGGTAACATCAATAACATCACATGGTAAAATAGTGTGTATATAGAGCTATAGCTCGAACTATCCATCATAATGCCTGCGTTTTTCTTGGATACTCCGGAAATATTACCACTGCCTAGTCTACAAGCATACACAACAATCAGTGTTCTACTGTTATCATGCTCCGTTTGGTATGCCTTTCAGGCTACCAATGAGCCCGATTGGCGTCTCAATGTGACCACTTTATCAGCCACAATGGCTGCCACTGGCGTAGATCCATCAGCAATCCCATCATCTTTAACCACACCACCATCATCCCTGGTTGATTCGGCAATCGAAGCAGCCGAAACATTATCATCATCTTCCTCTTCTTCTTCTCCATCTTCATCATCCACTACATCTGATCCTGAGTCTTCCCCAGAAACATCATCATCATCTTCATTTTCTCCTGTGTCTGATCCAGTCACAATACTCAATCGGACACTAGAGGATGTCGGTGGTAAGGAAGTTCTCATGTTGAGTCAATCTTTTGCTGATGTGATGGCATCCGTTAATGAGAGTACCAACATTCATTTGGGCTTCCTAATGGATTCACCGGTAGCCAGAAGATGTTTTGATATGATGCTCTACATGCTTCGAGAGCCATTATGCTTTTGGACTCTAATCAATATGGCATATTGTTGTCTTATTTTGGTGGGCAAAGTGATACAAAAATTGGTTTTCGGTGAACTACGAGTATCAGAACATCAACACATGAAAGACCGTTTCTATAATTATGTTTTCTATAAGTTTATATTCATATTCGGTATACTCAATGTTCAGACGATGGATGATGTGGTTTTATGGGTCAGTTGGTTTTCCATTCTCGGATTCTTAATGCTGTTCGCCCAATTGTGTGGTGATCGTTTCGAATATTTGGCATTCTCACCTATCACACCTAAATGGACACACTTCAAGCTATGTTCTCTATTGGCTACAATTCTTACTACATCATTTTTATTGTTTTTAGTCTGTGTAGTGGTTGGATTAGATGCTGGAGTGAATATTTTCGCATTCATGGCTGCCGAATGTTTAATGATATTCGTTCGGACACTATATATATCCATACGGTATGCCATACATCTCTGGGATCTTAATCATCATGGTGTATGGGAAAATCGTGCATCATATGCCTACTATACAGAGCTTTTTTTCGAACTCGCTTCTCTCATCATTGATTTTTTGCATCACTTCCATATGCTTATTTGGGCCAACATCATCTTATCAGTGGCAAGCTTCATCATATTAACTCAATTGAAATCACTGTTCAGTGAAATAAATCGACGAATTCGAAAACATAAGAATTATCTCCAGGTAAGCATCTTGTCAATATTTATAAATGATGAGTATCTCTCTCTTTCTTTCTCTTTCCTTCCTGCATTTGTTACACTTACATTATCTCAGTTTTGTCGATCCTTCCTCTCTTCTCTCTCTCTCTCTTTCTCTCACTTATTGTTAGTATCAGCTGTTCTGATCATCGAACTGCCCTTGATGATATTGCAAACCTCCCAGAGAACTAATTGAAAAAAAGTAGGAGTAACATTCTAGAAGCAACAAGTGTCCCACTCTCAGACTTGAAGAGAAGATATACTTATCACATATCTATTTGTTTATTGAATCGATAAACAATCTCTAATCTGTTTTTTTTCTCTTCTCTTTCTCTGCTTATTTTGCTTTAGGTTGTTGGCTTGATGGAAGCTAACTTTCCCATGGTTTCTAATGAGGAGCTGAGAAAAAGTAGCGATGATTGTGCAATATGTTGGGATAAAATGGAGATGGCTCGAAAGTTACCTTGTAACCATCTTTTTCATAACTCTTGCTTGAGGTCCTGGTTGGAACAGGACACATCATGTCCCACATGTCGAACATCTCTTAAGCATCGTACGGAAGAAGATCCGCCTGATGATTCTAACATAAACAATCAAGTGGACAGGGAAAGGGATAATGCTCGCCCAAATGCTGGCAGAACGAATCACTTTTTCCATTTCGATGGGTCTCGTTACGCTAGTTGGCTGCCAAGTGTATCAGTGGAAGTAACTCGTCCTCATACCATCAACATGGGACTTGGTGAAAATCTGGATAATGGACGAGCATTAACATCCTCATTAGATGACATGTCGCGCCAATTAGCAGAAACATTTCCTCATGTAGCGATCGAAGCTATTCTCGCTGATCTCAGAACAACCAGAAGTATGGACATGACAGCTGAAAATATTCTCGAGGGCCGTTTGGGTGCATCATAATGTGTCTGTAAATTCTTGACCATATTTTAAGAGCACTAATTTTGATCGGTTTTCAGAGAATAGGGGCAAAATGCTCTCGGCTCTTATAAATTTTGAATATCAAGTAAAACATAACGTAATTATTCACGAGTTTCAAATTCTGACTTTCTTATGATCATGAAATGAAAGCAATCCAACCGCGAGGTGAGAAAGATGTTACTTTCCGAGCTCATATCGTAAGAACAGGGAGGAAGAATATTTCGGTTCCTATTGTTCTGAGGGAAGATTGGTCTCACTTACAAACCAGTGTAAGTCTGATAAAAATATAAGACTCATAAGCAATCGCGCCGGCATTAGTGAGGACTGAATGTAGCAGGAAACCGTACAAATTAGCACTCTTTCGGAGATTTTACTAATTTACAACTTTTTCAAAATTCTATCTTTCAATTGAAACAATCATTTTTAGGCATTTTTTTGTTTATCCTTAAAAACCATTACATAGTCATCGTCCCATGGCTTCTTGACACCAGGATGATTCCACCAAATATATTTACTTTTGTCACGAATCTCTCTGTACCGATCATATCTTGGTTGTCTTGACCACATCCATTTTCCAGCACCTTCCGAGTGATCGTATCTATTCACCTGCAGCCAATGAGCAAGGGTTGATATTCCGGCAAAAATGTGATAAGCGAAAAGAAATTTGAAAGTATTCGCAATAATAAGCGCTGAGCCCATGTTGAGCAAGGTCAACGTGTAAATGGTACAGCAAACACGAGAAGATCAGGAAAGACTGTGGATTAAGCTTGAGGAGCTCAAACGTTGAGGATATAAATTTGTTTTCAACCTCAGATTATCAACTGTTCACTTGTGATGCATATATGTATTGACCAAATTGATATACAACCGTTAATTAATCTCGATTAAAGATTAATCAAGACCAGAACTTCAGAATTTCAACTTCAATGTTTTGAGCTTTTGGCTAATTTCTGAGCACTCTTTAAAGCGCAACACCCCGTGCATGCGCTATATAGATATTTTTATATTCAAACCTCGATGAAAGCGGTTGAGAACACATGTTTTTTTCAATATTTTCAAGTGCAAAACTATCAAATATTTTGTTTAATTAGCGTGATTGAAGGATAAATTGTTTTCATCAATTATGGACGAGAATGATCTCGAGATTGGTCACCGAGAGGAAGAGGTATTGAGCTCTCATGAGACCGACCAACAAGGTAGTGCGGATGCATTGGATGGACAGTGGAAAATCTGTAAATTACTTGGCCATGGACCATTGATGGATAAAGTTACTGGGAAGATGGGAATTTTTCACAGAGTAAGTACTATGGTAGGTTCTTATTTGATTTACACTTATACTTACAATTTTCTCGTATTCTACAAGGTTCAATGGGAAGATTCTATGGTCAGAGCCCAAGATATTTATTCAGATTTGATTTCTCCTCCTGGTCTACCACCTGGCTCAAGCAAGCTTCAACAAGCACACGACCCAAATGGGCGAGAGGATCCAGCAGTGGTTTTTATTTGTCGATATTGCGGAAGAAATTTGCTTCATAAACAAAGCATCAATCGACATGAGAAGAATTGTTCCGCTCCTGGTGGACCCAAACATGTATGTGGCCCAGGAAAGTGTTTGGATCCAAACAATTGTGTTGGTCCCAAAAACTATGAGCCTCGTCCTGATGGTAGAATTGACAACAAGAAAGGTCAACGTGGTCCGAAACCTGGCAAAGGGAACAAGAAACAAAAAACTGCCTAATATTTGATTGCTCATTACTGACTATATTTTGCATTACTTTCAATAAACAATTATGATTTAAATTGATCAATTTTTTGTCCGAATGATTCACAAATTTATCGGTTCTATTTATCTGAGCATTTATCTGAGCACCCAGTACACTCGATAGAAAAGTTTTTCTGGCCGAATTTTCTTTTCATTCTCTCATTCTATTTATCTGAGCATTTATCTGAGCACCC
>QZCP01000290.1:275832-307293 GCA_003956705.1 Brevipalpus yothersi | reverse complement strand
CTCTCTCTCTCTCTCTCTCTCTCTCTCTCTCTCTCTCTCTCTCTCTCTCTCTCTTTCTTTCTTTTGGCGATCAAATGTTTATTTGATCTCCCTCAAATGATTTGAGTGAAAACTGAATTGAATGAATGAATTGAGAAAAGAAAGATGAAAACTTCTTTATCTCTCTCTTTCTCTTTCATTCTTTCTTTCTCTCTTGGCTCGAAATTCTGACAAGTGAGCACATACACGTACGCGTGTGTAAATGTGTGTCGAACAGTTATCACAAAACTGAATTATTTGATTCTTTTTAATCACTTAGACAGCTATTGCTACTCGCTGTCATGTACTTTGGTAACTGGTAAAATGAAGATGTTAATGTTGTCTTTTTCTCTTCTTTTTTCCTTATTTTCCTTTTTATTTTTCTCTTCTTTATATTCGGGAAAAAATTTCCCTTTTTTTCAATCGGTCAATACACATGATAGATGACAAAGGTTTCATGTTCAGATTGCTATGCACTGGTGGCCGGAATGAGATGGATCCAGACAATAAGGAGGATAATCAGGAACACATGATGATGCTATTTTTTCGTGATACTTTGGCCAAATCATTGAACAAAACACCAATCAAATTACTGGTTATACTGATATTCTTAATCTATTTGGCTATTGGTATATACGGTTGTACTCAAGTTAAAGAGGGCTTAGATCGTCGTAAATTATCTCGAGATGATTCATATTCGGTTCGATATTATGATTATGAGGATAGATTTTTCCGAGAATATCCGTATCGAGTTCAAGTGGTTGTCAATGATACTCTCAATTATGCGGATCCTGAAGATCAAGCCAAAGTGGAATCTATGTTACAAAAATTTGAGTCCAGTGAATATGTGGCCAATCGTTCCATGACCGAATCATGGTTACGAGCATATCTTGAATTTTTGAAACAAGAGGACAGCTTCCTTTTCCTACAAGCATTGAATATATCGGATAAAGAAGATTTTTACCGTGGTCTTCGAGATGTTTTCCTCAAATTTCCGATGACCGAAGCATTTCGAAATGATATAGTTTTCAATGAAGATGGAACGGAAATAATCGCATCACGATATGTTATACAAACTCATAACATTGAAGATGCTAACATGGAAAAAGAAATGCTTATATCTTTACGACAGATTGCCAATGAAATGCCTCTCAATGTGACCATATTCCATCAGTTGTTCATATTTTTCGATCAATTCATTCTTGTCCGAGACATATCACTACAAACAATTACCGTTGCAGCAATCGTTATGATGGTCATATCATTGCTCTTCATACCTTCGCCATCATGTGCTATATGGGTAGCATTTTCAATTATTTCAATTGAAGTTGGTGTAATTGGATACATGACACTATGGAACGTTAATCTTGACTCGATATCGATGATCAATTTGATTATGTGTATAGGATTCTCGGTAGACTTTTCAGCCCACATATCGTATGCATACATATCATGTGAAGAATCAACTGCAGCCGATCGAGTAAGCTCAGCTCTGTATTCACTTGGTCTACCAATATTCCAAGGAAGTGTGTCCACTATACTGGGTATCATTGCATTGGCATTTGCACCATCATATGTTTTCCTGGTATTCTTCAAGACAGTCTTTTTGGTCATGCTTTTCGGTGCTACACACGGAGTACTTTTGTTACCAGTTCTACTTTCGATCACTGATGTGTGCCGAGGACCGGACAAGAAGAAGAGAAAAGCCATCAAAGATGGCCATGATGAGGAAGATGGACCTCATGACGGAAGAACTGGAACGTACACATCATCAATGCATCATCCTCGACATCTTCATCATCTTCATCCGCCAGCAGATCATCTTTCATTGAGTACCCAAGTAGCACATCCATTTTTGATCTCAGAAAAATCGCTGGACGGAAAAATAATCAGTCGGAGTATCAATCCAATCTTTATTCCACGCGTTTCGATGGCAAACATTGCCGATTGTGGCCATGGAAAGGGTGCCGTAAAGGTTACCACAGTGGAGGATTCGGATGAGCCGAAAGTTGTAGATGAGGACAGTGGACAAGGATCCAAAAGTTCGGCAAGTTCAGAAACCGGAAGTGGAACAAGAGAAAAAGATTATGGACTGGGTACAAGTGGGGAAGATTGTTCAGAGGGAAGTTGGAAGGTTAAAAAGGAAGGTGATGATGTACCGGTGGTAGTTGAAAGTGAGGCTCAAGTGCCAACAGTGGCCAATACAAATACCAATGGATGTTCGATACATCATCGCAATTCAACTCGTAATACCGGCTCAAAGTCTGATTCACAAAGACATTTGTACACCAAATGGCCTTCCAGTGGTGTTGGTGGCGGTGGTGGAAAGCGTCCGAATGGTGATTATCGAGAGGATCATATTAATTTTGGTTATATAAGCGATTCTGGTGATCAAGATTGCTATGATGTACCCTTACCACAACTCAATTTACCATCCCAACGTACCGGAAATGGTCTGTACACCGGGGCAAACTTTTCTACTTCCTCTTCTCCTTCCAAAAATGATCATTTTTCACGAGGCACAAGCAGTAATGGCCGCTTGTCAGCCTATGATGTTATTGGATCCAATCGTATTGGTGGCTGGTCGGGACAATTGATTGGGCCGACAATGTCTAATCCAAATGCCAATAAGCATACCATCCGAGTGGAAGGTGGTGATTATGGTTTAACGTCAAATACTAGTGAACGAAATCAACGGTTACATTCAAATTCTACCACAGCAACCACTGCTTTTTATCAACACCATGGTGGTGGTGGTGGTGAAAAGGGTGGTTCATATCGTAAACATGAGTCAGTAAGATCTTCTAGTAAGAAAGGTGATGATAAAAATTCAAGATACAAGGATAGAACAAGCAAATCAATCAGCAATAATAAGTCACCATCTAACAATAATTCCGGTGATAATGTACCAACAAGTGATCAGTGATCACATGCATATATACTTATAAATATATATATATATATATTGTACTCATGTTCATTATTTGAAACATTGTTAAGTCATCATTATCATCATAAAAAAAAGTGAACCTCATTTGACAAAAATTTTTGATCTAGAAAGCTTTGCACCTTCCTAGAATCAATAATCATTATCTGATATCTATGGTCGAGTCATCATTCTGGACAAGATCGATACAAGATAAATTGGAGTCTTTTACCTTAGTAGAACTCAAACCGATACCACCTCGATTGCGATCCTCAAGAATTGAAAATTTTCTCAGTGTTTAATGTGTATCAGAGAAGATGTTCAGGTGTTAGCAAGATTCAAATCATCAACTAATCATCGCTATCATCGTTATTGAGGAGGAATTAAGGAAATGGAATCCACCAAGTAAATGGTTTTGGAATTCGCATGGAGAAGAAACAAGATGATCATTCCAGTGACTTTTAATGCTGAAAATTATGAATTATTTCGCTTAATCCATCACATGATGGCTTCTGATCAAATTCAATATAGTGCCAATCGTTATGATTATGATAATAGCTAAACAAAATAATAAGATTAATTTCAATATAGACAGAATGATGGTTGCATTAAAAATACAATCTTTGTTCAAAAATTTTTTGACTCCAAATTTTAACCTATTTTCACCAACATATTTGCCTACAGGATGGTCCCAAAGTTTCTTTACACTAGCCCTAAGTTCTCTGTTCTACGAGCAGCTTGTAACAGAAAGTTAAGAGAGTTTATTATTCTTCTCCTTTTCTCTCTCTCTCTCTCTCTCTCTCTCTCTCTCTCTCTCTCTCTCTCTCTCTCTCTCTCTCTCTCTCTCTCTCTCTCTCTCTCTCTGTCGATTTAAATCAAAATTTAGAACAAGCGCCTCTTCACTGGCCAATGAGCTTCAAGAAAGGGGCCACTCATCAATATACTATTTGAATACTATTCAATGAATAGTATATTGATGATGATAAGGAATAACGGAAATAGATTAAATAAAATATATTTTGACCCAAGCCAGTGTTCTATCCAATCAGAGAGATAAATTTTATCATGTAAAGGAACTTTCGGACCACCCTGTAGTCATATACTCACATATTTGACAAATTCTGCAGAACCAAAGAACCATAGATTATTTAGATGAAGCTCATTGTTGAACTATTTTTGCACGATAGACACGAGAACAGCTAAAAATTTACGGCTTGAGCTTAAAATTATAAGATTTTCAACTTTATTTTGAATATTTTTTTCTCATCTCTTTATTGCCTGAGATTCTGGAAAAAACAATCAAAGAGCATGTGGTAAGAAAAATGATTGATCAAAGGAAATTATGTTCCTTTTGAAAAATATTTCATCATCATTGTTGGCTTTCACTTTTACTCTACACTCATACAGATACACATTGTTGTACACTTGGATTCGGGTATGTGTGTTAATTTATTTTTTTTCCATCATGAAAATTACATACTTTGAGTGAAAAAATTGCACCCAAAAGCAAGCTCAAGATTCAATCGAGGACAGGAATGCCAGAGTCCAGTAAGAGGGATAAAAAGAAAACTGGACGTGTCAGTAATGCTGGATTCCCTAAGCGTTCACCCTCTCTGGAAAGTACTTCCTCCCTAAGTACCGCTATTCCGGCCGGTTTTAAGAGACTAGAAGGTACAGAAAAAAGTGGTGGACACTCGTATGGAAGCCATTTATATGATTGCTGTGCCATAGTGATATATTGTCCTAAGCATCACAATTTTGGTCTATCAAGAATAGCGGAAAATAAGGGTATGTGGCTACCATTTGTTCAATTAAGACCAAATGAAGGATGGTATGCCGCATGTGTTACACGATTAAAACAAGCCTTATCGATTGGTAGTGGTCCCAAAAATTATCTAAGCTTTTCCCAGCCCGAATTGATACACATATTTCGTCTTCAAATTCCACATTTCTGTCAATTCGTCACACGAGTTACTTTTTTATCACAATTAACCCATGAAGACAAAACACCAAGTTCTTGTTGTCAAGGTAATAAGTCAATACAATGGTTTACCGCCGAAGATTTGACCAATCAAAATATTCCCGATCTATGGGGACCGGAACCTTGTGTTTTTGGTGAAGCTTTTCTACACAGTGCTATTGAAAAGGGTGCTTACACTGAATACACTTTGCGAGATGCCATGAGGTATATGCCTCGAGATTCACCGAAAACGTTTCAAGATGAAATGCTGAAATCAGCCAATTTTCAGGAAAAAGATATACAACGTCTGTATTCGGAATTCATCCAACACTGTTATCCATCACAATACATGGTTTTTCCATCATTTGTCGATTATATGAGCCGAATAGGATGGCCTGCGAATGATCCTGATCTGGAAAACGTTTATCGGGCCTTCAGTTTCAATCATATGTCCTATCTATCATTTCACGAATTTTTACTGGGTCTCGCTGCAATGGATAAGCAAACTCATCATGGTGGACATCCAGGAGAACTTCGATGTGGTTATATATTTCGATATTATGATGCCAACACGGACAATATTCTTGATAATATTGAGATGGCTCGCATGACTTATGATATTTTACGCTTGAAAAACAAGCCACACGATGATGAAGCTGTGGAAAAAGAATTGGTTAAAAATTATCAAGCTCTTGGAATCAGTATCACTGATAGTCGGCCAACTGTAAGCGAAGGTCAATTACTGAAAGCTATCGGAACGATGAATTTTCGTGGCTCTTCATCACTATTTCGAGCTCCATTCGCAATTCTGCCCACAGTATCAGCCAAACGTTGCTACGAATCATTGACACACGTTGGAGCTGCTCCACCACCGATTCCGGAGCCAGAAGTGAAAGTGTCCCGAAAAGCCAAAGGAACGTGTCCTAATTGTAAGAATAAACGGTATTCTCTCTCCGTACACTGTGTCCGGGTAGCACCTGAGGGTAATGTTTTGGATCCTCAAGAAGTTTTACCCGAAGAGGTTGCTCAGCATCCCAAAGATCGACGTGCTATGTCTCTTCTAGCCTTTTCGCCAGACAATGTTGCCAATCGGATGATCGAATGGCTGAGAGATTATAGCGAAGTGGCCAATTTGGGTAATTTCAAGAGAGCTTGGTCATCTCGCCGGAAACCTGGTGAACGATCTAAGCAAGGCAATTATTGGGTCACATGTGATCGTAATGCACTCAGTAATGCCATACTTAAATTGTGTGCTGATGTGGAAACATTATTTAAACGTGAATCTCGATGTATTAAAGTGGTCAGCCCAGCATATGTACTAGGTGATACTCATGGTAATTTTCGTGATCTCATGATATATGAGCGTATTTTGTGGCGAACAGCTCCCTGGACTTCACCAGCTAATTATCTGTTTCTAGGCGATTTTGTTGATCGTGGTGAATTCGGTTTGGAAGTTATATTATATTTGTTCGCTTGTAAAGTGATAGCACCGGAAAAATTTTGGTTGATTCGTGGTAATCATGAACTTCGATCAATCCAAGCTGTGTTCACCTTTCAACGGGAATGTTTGGATAAATTTGGAAAAAATTTAGGTGCAAACGTTTGGGATGCAATAAATAGAGCATTCGATGTGATGCCGATTTGTGCCATTATTGATGATTCAATATTCTGTGCTCACGGTGGAATACCGACAACATTGACCAAAATTGAGGATCTCCAGAACATACCGACTCCATTACCAGAACCAGAAACCCAATCGCCAGCAGCATGGGAAATTTTGTGGAATGATCCAGTTTCTGGTAATGAATTCGATGAATACGCCGAAATGTTACGATTACAGAGTGGTAGCAATGCGTTCAATAATCTACAAGGTTTCCTGCCCAATACAAAGCGAGGTACAGCCTATTATTTTAATGAGGAAGCGGTTAATAAGTTTCTCCAGCAAAATGGCCTGTCACACATAATACGAGCTCATGAAGTGATACCTCCTGGTTATCGATTCCATATGGGTGGAAAAGTTATAACTATATTTTCTTCTTCACATTATTGTGGTGGGATGAATGAATCCGCATGTATATTTGTAGAGTCAGAAAAATTGAGAGTTTTGAGGCTAGATACAACATTCTAAATCTTCATCATCTGTCAATACTTCCGATGCTCTTTCCCTGTTTCAGATTTTTTTGTTGCACTATTTGCCCAGATTGGAGCAGATCAATGCTACCTGAAGTGTTTCAGAATCTTTTTCACATCACAAATATAGCTTCAAAGCTAATAGCTCAACAAAATTTGATTCATGAATTTTGATAATTTGTTGATTTTTGTACAATAGACATCTCGATATATGAACGAAATCCTAAAATCCTGAAATTACTCCTCGCTAAAAAGGTTTTTAATAAATAATCTTTCAGTTAAATGTTTTAAAGGGAGTGAGACTGAAACTGACTATTGCCTATTTTTCGGGAAAAAATAAAAATTGAATCGAGTCACTCTCACTTCGTTGTGTCTTCCTATGCTAAAAACACTGCATTCGAGTAGTAGCTAGAAAACTTTGATGAATAGTTTAACTTCATGAAAGATTTCGTTAATTAATTAGCTGAATTCTTTACATTCCAACAGAACACTGCAAACAATCAATTGGCGCCATTTTTTATCCAGATAATCCAGCTCCTTCTCGACAATCGCCATTTTTTCTCACAATTGTGAGTGTTTATCAAAACTCTTCCCTCTTGTTTCCCTCTGATCGAGTTCTACTGACGAATCAGAGGCAACTTTTCCAATCTTTCTGATAAAAATGGCATCTGAGATTACTGTTTGATCATGCGATATTCGATCATCAGAAACTGGACGAGGAATTACTCTCCTCCCTCTGGGGTGAGTTGGAGGTCTAACTTGTATCAGTTTCCAACATATTCTCAAGCTTGTGGTACAAGTTAGTTTTTGAAACTTTCACCAATGAACAATCGAGTTGATAACATTTGTGAAGATAGAACGAGATTTGTTTGATATGATCATCAATCAGTTTCTTCATTCGTTTTCTCGGTCAAGAGAGCGGAACATTTTCCTTTCAACCTTCTCTACCACACTGTCAATAGTCATCCATATCTGGTAATTTCTTCCCTTTACTTAGTTCCGTTCATAAAGTCATTTTGGTGCTTTTTTCGGTTTTGGGTCTATTGTTCCCTCGTATTTCAGGTATCAATTAGTACAAAAGTTCTTCTGTTGGTGCTTGTGAAAGATGTTTAGGCAAAAAAGTAAGATTGTTGAAAAAGAAATTCGTCTCCGAGAACTCGATCAAAACCTCAGAAAAAATGCTGTTAGTGCAAAAGTTTTGGAGAGAGAACTTATCAAATGTGAGGATTGCTTGAGCCTATTAAATGATCTATTGGAGAGTGATTCAACAGTGGAAGCTGATCATCGAAAAGATTTTTCTCATTTAAAAGAAGAAAGAGTCGTGGAGCAAGAGTTCAACCAAAATTTCGCCAAAGAGCTGGAGAAAACGATTCAAGACATCTATATAGAAAACAAGGCACCAGAGAAAATTTACGCCACTGTGGTCAATGAAATCACTGACATTTGTTCGATCTCGAATTCTGAAAAGATTGAGCCGTTCGTTCATATGAGAGATGATCTCTCAAAAAGAAGATAGTTCTTCCCAAATTGAATCTTAACTGTCTTCACTAATTCAAATATGTTGGTAACTTTTGCCCAAAACTTGATAAAAAAATTTTCAATTGTAACCCTGTCTTCTCAACCTTATTTTTTAGAGAGAGTCAAAGTAAGATTTTGGTTTAGATTTTTTGAGGCCAGTTGTCACACCAAACAGATAAATCTGTCTTCTCAATTCGTCGGAACATCATTCAAGGTTTGTCAGAAACATCTTTACAGTAAATAATAACCTAAGAAGCTGTCAATTTTTTTGCTTTTCAATCTAAAAAAATAGCTTTTTAAGCAGAAACATCATCGTGACATTATTTTAAACACTGAACAGCTTTACCCACATGAAACAGTTTATATAAAAGAATCCAGAGAACAAATGATAGATGAAAGTGAGAGTGATTGGAAAGCTTTTATGGACTACAGAGGAGAAACTAATCTGAAATTCGAAGACAGGAGTTAATTCATTGGTTAATTAAGCAGCTTCATGTGACGGAGATCAAAAGTTAATCAAATTAATTAATCAGAGAGTAGGATGGATGTGAGAGAATTTCACTCTCATATACCCCTCTGGAACATATCAATCATACTCATCTTCCAACTGTTTCGCGATTCAACTAATTGACATTATATTCATGCTCTTGGTACTTTTCCTCTGACATTCCGATAATAATTCCCAGCATTTGACGAAAATAAAACTCGCCAATTTCGGGAGACGTTCAGAATATATAATGAAACATGAAACATCTTCCAAGACCTTAACATGATTGTTTGAATATGTAATTGCTAGTCCCTTTGGGGTGAATATCATACCTCAGTAAGCGCACTTTTTTGGTACCTGATGTAAAATTTGATACTCTCAAACCTATTCTCTATTCCAGCTTGAGTCTCCGACGGGAACAAACAACGCACGGTCTTAACTTCTGTCATTGGCGATGAGGATGAGAAGAAGGCTTCTCATCAAAAACATGTCGACAAAGAGGACATGTTGATTGAGAACTCTTTTGAAACCATTTGAACTGTGTAAAAATTAAGCATAATATGAGTAAAAAGAGACAACATAATAAAAAAATGAAATCTTACTAGGCACACGGAATGATATTTTTTCTTGCAGTTTTTGCACTGCAATTTTGGAGTCTGGCATGTTGTTCCATGAAGAATATAAAAGCATATCACACACTCTTCGAGTCCCTCGAATTTTTTGCACATATTTCGGTTCCATAGCACCAAACCATCGAGAACTGTACCATTCTACAGGAAAATTAGAAATTAAAATTAAAATTGGAGGATAGATCTTGATGATTAATATAATTTCTCTTACTTGATGAGTTAAGAATGCTGTCAGTTGTAACAACCATGTCCTCCACTGTGTTATGCTTACACCAACTCTCTGTCCAACATCAATGCTAGGAGGGTTGAGAGGATGATTTTCTGCCAACTTTATCGTCAGTTCGATGGACATGTGCTCCAATGTGTAAGCAGCCATGACTTCTCTAGCACTTGTTCGTGCTCGTACTGTTATTTCTTTGAATTTCGTTCCATCAGAATTCTGAACAGCTCGTAGTTCTTCTTGACAAATTGCTTCACTCATATGAGTTTTCGTGAAGCTGTAAAAACGAAAACAGGGGATAAATTTATCTGTATAAATTATTGTCGATGGAGAATATCTCACCAGTTGACCATTTCGAACATGCCTCTGTCCAGCTTCCCAAGCCATAACCTCATGCATGCAGGAACTTTACGTAGAACTTGATAGTAAACCTGACATGAAATAGCTTGAACATGCAAGTTAATGCTGAAAGATGAGAAGGCATTAAAATCAAGAGACTTTCTGATGAATTTAGAATCGTCTATCAGGTGTTGTTCAGGTTGTAGTGGCATTAGGCGAAAAAGATTATCCATTAAACGATAAAAATATTCCGAATCCGTTAAATATCTTGCAAGAAGAGATCGGTTTTCGGGGGTTAAATGGCTGAACAGGTTGAGAATCTGAAGCCAATTCAAGAGATAAGCAACAGTATATCTGAAAGCATCCGTTTCTGGCTCAATTAAACAGCATGAGTTGCCAACTGGATATTCAGCTAACATAGTATTTATGATGGAGTCCGTTTCTTGGAGAAGGGAGAAAAATGGGCGAGATGGAGCTCTGAGAAGAAAGTTTCGGGTAAGAAAAAGATATTCTCAGAACTTTTGATATAACTCACATTAAAATATCATTTTCTTCATCAATCGTTACGATGCTTGATGACACAGTGGAGGGAATAAGTCTACGAATAGAAATTTTGAATCAGTTAATAACAGTTTTGAGAAATTGAACTTGGCATGATCTTACTTTTGAATGAGAGTATGAATAGATAGGTAGAATGATGGATACTTGCTTACTAGTTGTTGATTCATTTTACAGAGGACATTTTCGAATTCAGGAGAGAGAGGATATGGGATCGCATTCTCTGACGAAGTTTCTACACTTTGTATATTGAGATTTTCAAGGGCCTCTGATAAGGAGAGAACATCTATAATCGGGATAGATGCAATACATTTCCCTAATAAGCTGATGAGCGCCTGCTGATGTCCAGAAAATTCCAGTTCTGTCAAGAGAACTCAATAAGCATTGGTTACGAAAATTAAATTGATAAACAAACCATTCATCTTAATGAATTTAGGGATTAGAGATCCTGCAATCTTCACTAGATGAAAATCAGTCCATTCTCGTAGAGAAATGAAAGCTTCACCATCGATCTCGACTCTTTTGCTAATCGCAGAAAAAAGTTTCATAACTCTCGCTGCGAGTATCATTTTGAGAGAGTTTTGATAAAATTCTAGCTCAGAATTACCAATAGTCTGCAAAACAGTAAGAATTAATTCTCTTTACTCACTCAAAGATAGACAAAGATCTCACCATAGACCAAGCAGTTGCTGCAAGAATTATGAAATCTTTATGCTTAGATTCAAGTTTCTGATGGAAATTTTCAATTGTCACAATGAACAAGTTGATTATCTCTATGACTAGAACTATCTCTTTGCTGGATTTGTGGTCAAGATCACTGGAGAACGAAAAGTTATAATCAATCGGATATCCATTCTGAATGTAATTTTTCACTTACCTTTCCATGAGAAGAAGAGATTCGGAGTTTTCTTTGAGCATTAGAATATTTTGCAAAGTTGGCTCTAAGAGATCCAGAAAAGGAATGTCCGGCTTTGACGATATTAAACAATTTATCAAGGAAAGGTAACATGATTGGTCCAATAACGCATCGTTGTCCAGGCAGAGGAATTTATTCAAGGTGTCTTGAGAGAGCGAAACCAACTCATCAGAGTCCAAAAATGGACAAAGAAATTGGACTTTGATGATAGATTCATAATTATAGCTGCAAAAAAACCATCAACTAATTCAAATTCAAGGTATAACGAATAGATCAACTTACTCTTCCAATTTGAAATTGTGCTTGAAAGGCTCCAAGGATGATGCTAGTCGAGAAAGAGATTTGAAACCTAGAAGCAGTGGAGTGCAATGAATCACTCGGTTCTTTTCAGATAAGCAACTAGAAGAGAGAACATGAATTATGCTGAGATGACAGTAAATCGATAAGAGGCACGTGAAAGTCTTACTGGTCAAGAAGTGATGCTGATAGACGATAAGAATCTTCTTTTGAGAGTAATCGAAGACCCTCAGAGATAAAGGTTTCTAAGATATTCAGTTTTTTAACTTTGTCTTTAAGGTCGAAGTCTGGTGGAAGACAGTTGAGAGCCTCTGCAGCAAATAAGGCAAAAGGCAGCAGTTTTTGAATCAAAGCTCTCGAAACTGGAGGGAAATTAGTATGAATAGAGGTTGAAGTCTGCGACAAAAGCACTAAAGAGTGAAGGAATTGACGGTCAAACTTGACCTCATCACTTGAAAAAGAAAGATTACAAGGGGGTGAAATTTGCCCTTCCAGAAAGAGGAAGAAGTATATGTGAGGATCTAGAGAGATAATCCTATCAATCCAAGTATCAGGAGGAGAGAGCATTCTTTCTAAGACTTGACAAATTGATTCCAATGACTGCGGCGACCTAATAGACACGCTACGGAGGACATCAATGAATGAAACCAAAACTTGTGAAGCAGTGTTATTCCTGTGGAGAATAATAAATAAATAAATAATAAATCAATTAAGGATGTTGAAGTTTTTTACTATACTCACTCCTCTATGGTTGATTGGATGTCGAAGAAATTTGATCTGACTATGCCGACCAGTTTGTCCAACAAAATAAATTGTTCCTCGGAATTTTCACCCTCCAGAAGAAGTTCTAAGCCCCCCATCCAGGACGATTGGATCTTTTCTCGAGTTTCTAAGGCTAGAGAAGAATCGAAACTCTTGAAAAAAAGTTCATAGACAATCTGATCTAGCAGATCTAGTTGAGCAACGCAAGAATATTTTTCGATTAGAGACAGGAAAAATTCGGAAATGAGGAATAGTGAACGATCGGAAATTTGGTCTCGCCGGTAGTTTTGAAGGAGCTCTCCACAGAGATTATTAATGGACGGATGATGGACCCTATTTATCTCTATCGAAAACTTCAAGAAATTGAAGACTGACTCCAGTTCTCTGGGAGAGAGAATGTTTTCAGAATCGACCAAGTGTTTTAGTAGAGTATCGAATTTCGGGCTGGTGACCCATTCTTTTAGGAGTTGGTTCTTTGTGAGGCCTGCTTGTAAAACTTTGATGAATTGGAGCAGATGGGGGAGGTAGGGTAGTGATGACAAGTAATCCAAGATATCATCATCCTGTGATGAATTAACAAGCACACTAATAGCTAAAGTATTATTGGCATCCTGTTTGATAGGGCCTTTCTCTTTATCGCTGATTTGAGAATCAAGGAAACTTTTCAGCTTCTCAACCGAAGTTTGAACAGGGAAATTGAAAATGAAATGTCTTGAGAGTGGAATAAACATCTCGTGTAAAACTTTGAGACACAAAAACCAAGGAGTAGTTGCATGTCCTGAAACACATTTATTGAGAATTGTTTCCCATGTTTCGAGAACGAGACTCGACCAAATCATTATATCATCAGCGACTTCAAATTTTTCAGATGAATCAGTTGTTTGTTGCTCGTCAAACCTCACACCAGCTGATTGAGCGATTGCATGAGAACGAAGGAGGTATCTTAGAACACTAGCGAGGAGAGCTAAATTCCTATCATCGATATCAGATGCAGTAANGCAAATTGGTGATGAGAGAGTGAACAATTTCGAGCAAAGACTCTCTCAGTTTTCCATCTTTAAGGTTCGATATGAAATGAGTAAGTTCACTTAAAAAGCTACCATAACAGTCACTCCAGTTGCCTGTGATATGTTTTACGATATCTTGAACCTGTAGAAATACATTTATAATTTTTTGATCTTTCACAATAAAGCTAATAATGAAAAGAGGATGGAATCGCAACTCACTCTTTTCGGAACACCGAGACAGTCTGAATATGAGAGTGCTTTGTCCAACTCTCTATTGAGTACATATTGCATACATTCGAAATATGATTTCGCAATGGCATGATACTCAGTAGTTGATTGATTGGGTCTTCTTAAACTGAAGTAAAAGGCAAATTAAAGATTGAGAAATAAGTGAATGAGTGAGTACCTTATTTCGTAGGAGTCAAAAAAATCTTGAAAGAAATCAGGTAAGTTGTCCAAAGAGTGAAAAGGTAATTTGCTAAGCATTGGTAAGATGTTAGGAAAAATAGATGAAGCATTGCCATAGCCTCCTTCGGCCAATAATTTCTTCAGATGAGGTAAGAAAGCTTTGGGTATTGCAATATAAGACCAACATTCCTGGAAGATTTATTCCAATTAAAACTTAGAAAGTCTGAATAAATGAGAGTATCTTACATCAATTGTGACTAAAATCCAGAGAACATTCTCCCAGATAGCAGCAGAAAGAATAGGATCTTTCTCTCCAATGAAGTTCAAAGTGGTAGTGGTGAATTTCGATCCAGTTTTAACTGCCAATGAAGGCAGATACTCGCAAATAACAGATTTCAATTTATACCAATTAGCTTTAATCTAGAAAGTTGCAATAATTCAAAGAACTCAAAACATGCTACCAGGAAAAGAGAAGAAGTCAGTGCTCACATTAATTTCAGAATTTTTACCAATTTTCCAGAAACGATCATCATTGATCATGTCTTCGATATCAGATTCAATCATCTTGACATCATTCATCGAAGAAATGAGTAGACAGGTAGATTGCAGAGAGCAACTGACTAAACGATTGTACTTGACTTCCCTTTCTTCATGAGAGAAGAGGCTAACAAAAGAAAATATCACTAGAATCACGAAATCAAGAAAATGTGAGAACGTTGACTTACCTAGGATCTTCGATTGTCTCAATTGTTTGATTAATCAGGATATTTTTACAGTACTGAAAAGAGAAAAATGAACAAATGATAAGAAATCAGTGCATCTCTCTTGAATGAGCTTACATTGACGATTTCTTTGTAGGCAAAGTTGAGAACCTCGTTCTGCTTGGTTGGTGAAAATGCTGCGGAAAATGAATTCCTGGCAGCATTGGCTGACACAACATATGTATCGTGAAGACTTAAAACCCAAACGGCAATCATCTTTTTGAGAGAAGGAGCGATATTTCGACCCAATTTTTTGACCAATTCGCCATGTGCATTGAGTGTAGCCTCACGGACACGAAAATCGTTGTCCTAACAAAATTAGAGCTCTTTAATATTAGAACATGAACATATAATTATGCCAGACACTTACAATCGCTAGTTTATTGAAGGTTCTCGTCCAAAGAGGAAGGATTACGGTTAAACAGTTCTCTTCTTTGGATTCACAGAGCTCGGCGAACTTTTGGAGCGCTTTCACTTTAGTGACAGCATCTTTTTTGGACATCTGTCTGAGCGTCAATCTGAAATCTTGATCGATCTCAGTTTCACTGGTTTTCTCTGGAATCAAAGAATCCTCTCGGACAGCATCGAACCCAATAAAATTAACCGTACCATCTGCTACTGCTGCCGAGGTACCAAGCAATAAGGCACTTCTCAAGCTATTGGAGGGCTAACAGATGGAAAAAAATGTGATCAAAAAATTTAATGTCTATTTGATTACTTATGAATCGCTTACCTTCACATTGCCTTTTGTTCTCTGTTTTACTTTACCCATTTTATTGACAATTTTACAACACACTATGGATTATGAATATACCAGGAACATTCAAATAGGATTAATAGAAAATTAAAGCACACTAGCTGGGGCCAAACAATCGTATCAATAAAAATATGATCAAAAAAACTTACATCAATAATCAGATCAACTTGATCATCAACACTCGATGTAAGCAAAAACAATGTTTTTATTTGAAACATGCCGCAAAAAGGAAGATCCAAGATCTTGGATTCACTATCGAAGTTTTTCTCCAGAACGATGTGAGATGATTAAAATTTTTCGATGATCATCATCAGAATCGTGAGTGTTTGAGATGATCATATGGCTTTCTCAATTCTCCCTCAGAAGTTCTGAGTCAGAACTTTGATGAAAGCTCTCAAACTATCGTAACTTTACCCTAAGATCTTTGTGAATAATTTGGTGGAATCATTCAAACGAAATTATGAACGAGCCAAAGAAATGGGTTGTTACCGAATATATGATCAAAAATTAAGTTGATGTATAACACCGCATCTTTAATATTGTCTCTCCATCATCTACTCATCTGTAAGGTGCCATTGATCATTCATCATGAATACAGCCGAAAAAAAGAAGAAAAAATGGCACTCTTTTCCCAGAAAAGGTTCATATTGATTGTAATTAATAATAGCAAAATTTTTTGCTAAAAAGCATTTTAAGTAAATTTTTCTCACCACTCTTTTACTACACGATTACTACAGGTAAAAAAATTGATGAGTGTATCATGCTATCATCTCTCATCTTAGCCTTATTGAAACTCAATGAGAAACAGATTGTCTTCTGAAACTTTGATTGCTCATTTAGCCATCATATTTTTTCTTCAAATTACTCTCCCTTTTGTCCCCTGTACTTCAAGTTTCCTTTGAAATCATTCTTAGATCTCTGGAAAGATTTTAGATCTCCAATTGGAAGTCTTATTTCCACTGTTTCATAATATTTTTTCAAATTTGATGATATTTCTATGTGTAATAATTCAATAATGAAATCATGGAAAATGATTTCCACGACTTTTGTAACTCTTGAGTTTCGAACTCAAACCGATACTCAGTCCAAGTATCAAGATTTGAGTGCTTAAAAGGTTAGTCTAATTTCAATCTGTTTTGATTAATGAAAACAATATCTTCCTTTCTGTTTAGATTTTCCTCAATTAATCATCTTGAAGATTTCTTTACTATTATCATCATATTGTCCACAAATTGTCGTACAAATATGTCAAATTTTTGATCAATCGGTCGTTCATATCATGGGAAATGGACGACAGCGTACAAGGTAGTGTATTTTTTTCTGCTCGCTTCACTTCGATTGAGGCTTGTTTTTGCCTTGTTTTCACTGTTGATTCTCGATTATTCTTGTAATTATTTTCCATCATCATTTTTTGATTGTTTTGAGCTGATTTTCTACAATGTATGAAGTCTGTGTAGTGTTTATATGTCCAAATTCGGGGTTGCTATCGATCAATTCACAGTGTTCACAGTGTAAACAGAAAGTATCCACGAAGCTGTGTTGTGTTGTTTTGCTTTCCATTTGAGGCCTTATATTTTGAGTGGTGACAATCTTTTTGACCTATTCTTCTACTGTTTTTTAGATATTTGTCGTGTTTGTCGGTCAGAGGCTACACCGGACAAGCCTTTGTTCCATCCTTGTATCTGCACTGGAAGCATTAAGTTCATCCATCAAGAATGGTAAGCAACTCAACGATTCTATTAGTTGAGAAGATTTCTCTCTCTACTCCACAGTAGTGATGCTACTATTGCACATCTTCTTTCTTTTTATCTCTCTTAGCTTGGTCCAATGGCTACGATACAGCGAGAAAGAGTTTTGTGAGCTATGTAACCATCGATTCTCATTCATTCCGATCTATTCACCTGATATGCCCAAGAGGTTGCCTGTCAAGGATATCATATATGGGCTTTTAACAAATTTATTCACTGCGATAAAATATTGGTTTCACTATTCAATAGTTGCTATCGCATGGCTTGGAATTGTTCCTCTCACAGCATATCGTATTTATCGGAGTCTTTTCGCCGGATCCTGGTCAGCTATCTTGTCGCTTCCATCCAATCTGTTGAGCACAGAGAATTTAGCGGCTGATGGTTTCTATGGCTGTTGTCTGGTCACTTGTACTCTCTGTGCCTTCATAAGTGTTGTTTGGTTGCGTGAACAGTTGGTCAGAGGTGGAGGTCCGGGATGGCTTGAGGCTGTGCAAGATCCTCCACCAGGACAAGTGGAAGTCAGGGGGGAAGCGATTGAGCCTGCCTTGGAAGCCGCCAATGAACCAGGAATCGGCGTCAATAACAATGTTAACAATAATAATCTAGGTGAGGACGAAATCACTGACGATGATGACGATGATGATGAATCCAATGAGCTACTCGTCGCTAATAATGAGGATGCTCTAGCTGTGCTTGAGGATAATCCTGAGGTTGAAGGTGGTGTAGCCGATGATATTCAGGCTAGAGTTGATCCTGCTCCAGCCGTCGCTCCTGATGAGGCGAACTGGAATCCTGGAGAATGGGATAGAGCAGCTGAAGAACTAACTTGGGAAAGGGTATGTAAAGAAGAGAAATTCTCCTCTTCCTTCCTGCTGACAATTGTTTGGATAATTTATTGATTTATCTTGTATTGATGATCTATTCATATTTTTCTAGGTTCTTGGACTTGATGGTTCCCTTGTCTTTTTCGAACATGTATTCTGGGTTATATCCATGAACACTGTGTTTGTCTTCATTTTTGCATATTTTCCTTACCACGTAGGAGCTTTCACCGTTCGAAGCTTAGGAATACTAGATTCTGTTGATGTCTCCAATTTTGAGGGTGTTGTATCTACCCTACTAGGCTACATAATTATTGGTGTGGCCTTAGTTTTCTTACATTCAATTGCGAAGATGCTTAAATTCAAGAGAACACAGAAGCTTCTTGGTCAATGCTATGTCGGTCTAAAAGTTGCTCTATTGTTTGTTTTCGAACTTGGAGTTTTTCCCCTCATTTTTGGAATTTGGTTTGATGTTTGCTCTCTGGTAAGTATGATAAAGATATCCACAGTTGTTACGATTTTAATGAAGCTTATCTCTCTCAGCCAATTCTTGGAGCCACATTATCCGATCGAAAAGCGAGCTTTCGTTCAGCTCCGGGTACATCCATGTTTATCCATTGGCTCGTAGGAATGATTTATGTTTTTTATTTTGCATCATTTATGTATATTCTAAAAGAAGTTTTGAGACAAGGAGTTTTATGGTTTCCCCAAGATCTCAATGATCCTGATTTCAACCCAATTCAAGATATGATACATTCGTCAATCTTCAAACATATAAGAAAAATTTTGGCATCCTTAATACTCTTCGGTACCGCTGTTCTTCTGATGGTCTGGTTCCCAGTGTGTATAATTAGGAAACTATTGCCGGGATTTTTGCCTTACAATGTAATTCAGACCAGGTTTGTATCTCTATTCTATCTTATATTATCATTATGACTATTGAATTCGTTTTTGTTCTTTTAATAGCACTGATGCTCCGAACGAAATATCTTTCGAATTTCTCATCCTCCAACTCATGTTGCCTGCTCTCATGGACCACAATCATCTAAGGCAAACCTTAAAGGCCCTTATAAGAGCATGGTGTATAGTGGTCTCTTATATTCTTGACTTGAGGTCTTACCTTTTGGGAGATGTACCTTTAGAAGAGAATAGCGAAGATGTTCCTGCTCAAATTGATGATAACAATCAAGCATACCGTGTGCCTAAATTTTTTGCAATCAGACTCTTATTATTGCTGGTGTTTACCGCATTTTCTCTCCTTCTGAGTGGTCTGTTCCTTCTCACTGTCCCAGTATTCATTGGTCGTAAGCTGTTTGCCTTATGGTTGGGTAGTGCAAAAGTTCACGAACTAAATACAATTGCTTGTGGATTGTATGTCGGACTTTTGCTAGCACGATGTGCTGCTATCCTTTGCAATTGGATACCTCGAGGTTGGAATGCCATAGCATCTCGAATACATGAAGGGTGTGTTATTGCTGTCAAAGGTGCGATTGCTGGATGCATTTTAATCGGCATTATTCCCCTTCTTATTGGTTTAATTTTCGACGTTGTCGTCATTGTACCTGTAAGAGTGCCCCTCAATCAATCTCCTATTTATTATCTGTGGCAAGACTGGGCCTTTGGAGTTCTCCACACCAAAGTCATCTGTGGTTTATCCATGATGTTTGACTGGAGATTACGAGAAATTCTTGAAGCCGTGAGTATCATTTTCAATTTCAAAACAAACTTTTCCCTCAATCAAATATTCATTTCATCTATTTCTTGTTTCCTAGATATATCACGCTGGTCTAAAGAACATCAATCTCAAATATATCATCACCAAATTGGCCCTCCCAGTCGTCCTTGTTTTCGGTATCACTCTATCAGCACCTTATGTTACGATCAATGGAATACTTCCAATGTTTGGTGTTGGGTTCGAAACACGCAATCTGCTTATCAGACGGATCTATCCATTCCTCCTAATAGCATCTGCCTTGATATATCTGATTCATTGGCAGATTAACAAATTTTGTCGTCTCTATGAGCACATCAAAAATGACAAATACCTCGTTGGCAAACGGTTAGTCAACTATGATTCGGATAGGGCGAGGAAGAACAATGCAAATTTACAGGGCTCACTGTCATCCTCATCAAGTCAAACACCTGTTGTTGCAGACTAAGAAATATGATCAGTTGTTTGCGCAAAATGTTATATCAAAAAATATATACACACACGATGTTTTTTTGATTATATATATGTATATTTGCAAGCTCTTGAAATGTCTATCGACTGGGCTTATACATAGAGAAAATTTGGTGAACCGTTCTTTGGCCATTCTCTTGATATACATGCATTATTGTGTGTATCGAGAGAAAAAGCTAATCTCTTTGAATTTATATGTACTATATATGAGTCCGTTCAAGTTGTTCATTTGTTCGTAAATTTTTCTTTCCTCTGAGCGATTTTAGAATTTTCCTCCCGCTGGTCATTGAAGCCAATTTTCGCTTCTCGATGGATGAGATTTTTTTTCCTCGAGACATTCTCTTTGTACCAGCTTGACTAGGCGATGATATGCACCTCATTGTCGATAAAAATTTTCACTTTCAGATTTTATCATTCAAAACGATTTTTTTATTTCGCTGATCATCTTTAAAATTCAATTCAATCTCTGGGGAATCTGGGGATCAATCAGCATGAATAGATATAAATTTTATGACTAATTAGCATGAACATGAGTTCTTCTTTCTTCCACGACCTGATTCATCGTCCAGAGAGATGTATTCATCGTCCTGTTCCTGTCTATTCTGGGACGTTGTGCGATTGAGTATCTGTTGGATGGAATTTTTATTCACTTCAAAATGTAGAAATTTTCTTTTCATTTGGACTTCATGATTGAACGAAGGTAATTTCTCTTCAAAACAGATGAGTCTTCTGTGATTCTCGAGTGTCAAGTCTATTTCATCATTTCTGAGGTCCATCTTCGTAATGTGAAGTTTGCATCTAGTTTGTCTTTTGTTCACAAAATGTCAACTAAACAGTTTTTGAAAGGTTACACTTATCCAGTCTTGTACAGTAGTTGACATAATTTGTTGATAATCGATGATTGATATATAGTGTTGATTTTTCCTAGAATGTTCCTTGGACTTGATGTGAGTTATTTTCTTTTCTATCATTCGGTGTAAGGAAATTGAAATTGAAAATGATTCTATCGTTCATGAGTTGATCAGATCTGACTTCACACGAAAACACATCGTCATCTTCAAATTTTTCTTGAATAATGAATAATAATAGTAATATTTTTAGCCACTAGATTGTTGATCATAACAACACACACTTGGAAAGTGCGTAAAAAGATGTTGGATTTCATCATGATTGCACTGATTCTGTACGTTTGTTGGGATGAATTCGTAATTAAAGTCCTTCAAGCATTCTCCTCATTTTGTATCAAATTAGAGTATCATGATGGGTGACCTTACAAATACCATTACCATTACAATTACTTACTGTTGCTCTGTAATCATTTGTGAAGAGTTGATGAACATATCGACGAATGAAACTCAATGAGCATTGGTTCTGAAAATTAAATTGATGAAAAACCCATTCATCTTAATGAATTTGGGGATGAGAGATATCGCGATCTCCACTAGATGAAAATCAGTCCACTCTCGTAGAGGAATGAAAGCTTCACCCCCTATCTCGACTGTTCTGCTGATTGCGGAAAAAAGTTTTAACTCTCGTTGCGAATATCATCTCGAGAGAGTTTTGATATATGACCAATAGTTTGCAAAATAGTAAGAATTAATTCTCTTTACTCAGTTAAAGATAGACAAAGATTTCGTCATGGACCAAGCAGATGCTGCAAAAATTATGAAATCTTTATGCTTGGATTCAATTTTCTGATAGAAAATTATCAATTGTCACAATGAACAAGTTAACTATCTTTATGACTAGAACTAGTTCTTCGCTGGATGTCCGGCTTTGACGATATTAAACAATTCATCAAGGAAAGGTAACAGGATTGGTCCAATAACGCATCGTTGTCTAGGCAGAGGAACTTATTCAGGGTGTCTTGAAAGAACGAAACCAGCTCATCAAAGTCCAAAAATGGACAAAAAAAATTGGACTTTGATGATAGATTCATGATTATAGCTGCAAAAAAAACCATCAAGTAATTCGAGCTCCATTGGCAATTTTGCCCACACTATCAGCCAAACGTTGCTAGGAATCATTGACACACGTTGGAGCTGCTCCACCACCAATTCCGAAGCCAGAGGTTGGAGTGTCCTGGAAAGCCAAAGGAATATGGCATAATTGTAAGAATAAACGGTATTCTCTGTCCGTACACTGTTTCCGCGTAGCACCCGAGGGTAATGTTTTAGATCCTCACGGAAGTTTTGTCCTAAGAGGTGGCTCAGCATCCCAAAGATCGACGTCCTATGTCTCTTCTGGCCTTCTCACCGGACAATGTTGCCAATCGGATGATCGAATGGCTGAGAGATTATAGCGAAGTGGCCAATTTGGGTAATTTCAAGAGAGCTTGGTCATCTCGCCGGAAACCTGGTGAACGATCTAAGCAAGGCAATTATTGGGTCACATGTGATCGTAATGCACTCAGTAATGCTATACTTAAATTGTGTGCTGATGTGGAGACATTATTTAAACTTGAATCTCGATGTATTAAAGTGGTGAGCCCAGCATATGTACTAGGTGATACTCATGGTAATTTTCGTGATCTCATGATATATGAGCGTATCTTGTGGCGAACAGCTCCATGGACTTCACCAGCTAATTATCTGTTTCTAGGCGATTTTGTTGATCGTGGTGAATTCGGTTTGGCAGTTATATTATATTTGTTCGCTTGTAAAGTGATAGCACCGGAAAAATTTTGGTTGATTCGTGGTAATCATAAACTTCTATTGATCCGAGCTTTGTTCATCTTTCATTGTTCATTGTTCGTTTGTCGTCATGAGTTTGATAGAAGGTATAAATGAAATTTATAAAAAGGTCAGCGATGATCTTTGAATGTTAACCTACTCCACAACGAAGATAGTTCTTCCCCAAATTGAATCTTAACTGTCTTCACTAATTCAAATATGTTGGTAACTTTTGCCCAAAACTTAATAAAAAAATTTTTAATTGTAACCCTGTCTTCTCAACCTTATTTTTTAGAAAGAGTCAAAGTAAAATTTTGGTTTAGATTCTTTGAGGCCAGTTTTCACACCAAACAGATAAATCTGTCTTCTCAATTCGTCAAAACATCATTCCAGGTTTGTGAGAAACATCTTCACAGTAGATAATAACCTAAGAAGCTGTCAATTTTTTTGCTTTTCAATCTAAAAAAATAGCTTTTTAAGCAGAAACATCATCGTGACATTATTTTAAACACTGAACCGCTTTACTCACATGAAACAGTTTGTATAAAAAAATCCAGAGAACAAGTGATGGATGAAAGTGAGAGTGATTGGAAAGCTTTTATGGACTACAGAGGAGAAACTAATCTGAAATCCCAAGACAGGAGTTAATTCATTGATTAATTAAGCAGCTCCATGTGACGGAGATCAAAAGTTAATCAAATTAATTAATCAGAGAATAGGATGGATGTGAGAGAATTTCACTCTCATATACCCCTCTGGAACATATCAATCATATTCATCTTCCAACTGTTTCGTGATTCAACTAATTGACATTATATTCATGCTCTTGGTATTTTTTCCTCTGAAATTCCGATAATAAGAGCATTTGAGGAAAATAAAACTCGCCAATTTCTAGAGACGTTCAGAATATATAATGAAATATGAAACATCTTCCAAGACCTCAACATGACTATTTGAAAATACAATTGCTAGTCCTATCGGGATGAATATCATACCTCAGTGAGCGCCCTTTTTTGGTACCTGATGTTAAATTTGATACATCCAAACCTATTCCCTTCTCGAGCTTGAACCTCCAAAGGGAACAAACAATGTAGGTTTCAATTTCATCTGTAATTGGCGATGGGGATGAGAGGAAGGCTTCTCTCTTCGAAAACATTTTGACAAAGAGGACATGTTGATTGAGAACTCTTTTGAAACCATTTGAACTGTGTAAAAATTAAGAATAATATGAGTAAAAATAGACAACATAATTAAAAAAGACGATATCTTACTAGGCACATGGAATGATATTTTTTCTTGCAGTTTTTGAATTGCAACTTCGGTGTTTGGCAAGTTGTTCCATGAAGAATATAAAAGCATATCACACGAGTCCCTCGAACTTTTTGCACATACTAGACCACTAGCACAGGTAAAAAAGTTGATGAGTATACCTTGTTATCATTTTAGCCTTACTGAAACTCAATGAGAAACCAACAGTCTTTGATGCTGACTAAGCCATTATATTTTTTCAAATTACACTCGCTTTTGTCCTCTCTACTTCAAGCTTCCTAAACACTCAATCTCAGATCTCTGGGAAGCTTATTTGAGGCCCTGTTACTATTGTTTCATAACATTTCTTCAAATTTGATGACATTACCAGATAATGTTTCTCTATTTGCTCTAATTGTTTAAAATATTCAAAATATCAATTAATCATCCAATAATGATATCAGTTCCGGCTTTTCAAACTGTTGAGCTGTAGCTGTGCTGATGAGTTTCGAACTCGAATCGATACCTATTCCAACGAGCATACTCATTGTAGCAATACGGGCCTGAAATCCGCAGCGAGGCGGTACTGATTTTCAGGGAACGTGTATAAATTTTAAAAGGGTTCGATAGAGTCAAAGGCGCGGGAAAATTCTTGAGGGGCTCTCAGTTTGTTTGACAAACTTTTTTTTAAAAAATTTTTTAAAATAAGAGAGGTCCTACTGTACTTGAAAAGGTTAGTCTAATTTCAATGTGTTCTCCTGTTTTGATTAATGAAAACAATATTATTCTTCCTGATTAGATTTTCGTCAATTAATCATCTTGAAGATTTCTTTACTATCATCATCATATTGTCCACTAATTGTCGTACAATTAGGTCAAATTTTTGATCGATCGGTCATATTTACCATCACGAGAAATGGACAACAGCGTGCAAGGTAGTATTTTTTTCTGCTCGCTTCTCTTCGATTGAGGCTTGTTTTTGCCTTGTTTTGACTCTTGATTCTCGATTATTCTTTTAATTATTTTCCATCATCATTTTTTGATTGTCTTGAGCTGATTTTCTACAATGTATGAAGTCTGTGTAGTGTTTATATGTCCAAATTCGGGGTTGCTATCGATCAATTTACAGTGTTCACAGTGTAAACAGAAAGTATCCACGAAGCTGTGTTGTGTTGTTTTGCTTTCCATTTGAGGCCTTATATTTTGAGTGGTGACAATCTTTTTGACCTATTCTCCTACTGTTTTTTTAGATATTTGTCGTGTTTGTCGGTCAGAGGCTACACCGGACAAGCCTTTGTTCCATCCTTGTATCTGCACTGGAAGCATTAAGTTCGTTCATCAAGAATGGTAAGCAACTCAACGATTCTATTAGTTGAGAAGATTTCTCTCTCCACTCGTCAGTAGTGATGATTCGATGCTCCTGTTATACATTTTCTTTCTTTTCATCTCTCTTAGTTTGGACCAATGGCTAGAATTCAGCGAAAGAGAGTTTTGTGAGCTATGTAACCATCGATTCTCATTCATTCCGAGTATGTATCAAATCGACTTTGTATCTCACAATCACCGCTGCATACGGTATTGCAATCCTCATCTCTTCTTTCTTTATCTCTCAATCAATTAGCCTATTCACCTGATATGCCCAAGAGGTTGCCCCTCAAGGATATTGTATATGGGTTTCTAAAATTCACAGTGATGAAATATTGGTTTTGCTATTCAATAGCTGCTATCGTGTGGCTTGGAATTGTTCCTCTCACAGCATGTGAGTACATTTCATGACTGTTTGAATTTTCTATGTCCTCTCTTTCTCTTCGCTCTCTAACCTAATCTCTTAACAGATCGTATTTATCGGAGTCTTTTCGCCGGATCCTGGTCAGCCATCTTGTCCTTTCCATCCAATCTGTTGAGTACAGAGAATTTGGAGGCTGATCATTTCTATGGCTGTCGTCTGGTCACTTGTACTCTCTGTGCCTTCATGAGTGTTGTTCGGTTGCGTGAACAGTTGGTCAGAGGTGGAGGTCCAGGATGGCTCGAGGCTGTGCAAGATCCTCCACCAGGACAAGTGGAAGTCAGAGAGGAAGCGATTGAACCTGTCTTGGAAGCCGCCAATGATGAATTAACTTGGGAAAGGGTATGTAAAGGAGAGATGTTCTCCTCCTTCTTCTGGCTCTCTCAGTCTGGATAATTGGTTTATCTTGTATCGATGATCTATTCATTTTTCTAGGTTCTTGGACTTGATGGTTCCTTCGTCTTTCTCAAACATGTGTTGTGGGTTATATCCATGAACACTGTGTTTGTCTTCATTTTTGCATATTTTCCTTACCACGTAGGAGCTTTCACCGTTCGAAGCTTAGGAATACTAGATTCTGTTGATGTCTCCAATTTTGAGGGTGTTGTATCTGCACTACTAGGCTATATGATTATTGGTGTGGCTTTAGTTTTCTTACACTCAATTGCCAAGATGCTTAAATTCAAGAGAACACAGAAGCTTCTTGGTCAATGCTATGTCGGTCTAAAAGTTGCTCTATTATTTGTTTTCGAACTTGGAGTTTTTCCCCTCATTTTTGGAATTTGGTTTGATGTTTGCTCTCTGGTAAGTATGTTAAAGATATCCACAGTTGTCATGATTTTAATGAAGCTTATCTCTCTCAGCCAATTCTTGGAGCCACATTATCCGATCGAAAAGCGAGCTTTCGTTCAGCTCCGGGTACATCCATGTTTATCCATTGGCTCGTAGGAATGATATATGTTTTTTATTTTGCATCATTTATGTATATTCTAAAAGAAGTTTTGAGACAAGGAGTCTTATGGTTTCTCCGAATTCTCAATGATGCTGATTTCAACCCAATTCAAGATATGATACATTCGTCAATCTTCAAACATATAAGAAGAATTCTGGCATCATTAATACTCTCCAGTACCGCTGTTCTTTTGATGGTCTGGTTCCCAGTGTGTATAATTAAGAAACTATCGCCTGGATTTTTGCCTTACAATGTAATCCAGACCAGGTTTGTATCTCTATTCTATCCAGTTCTTTTCTCATTCTACTCATCATTATGACTATTGAATTCGTTTCTTGTTCTTTTAATAGCACTGATGCTCCAAGGGACGGAAAATCTTTCGAATTTGTCTCCTTTCAACTCATGTTGTTTGCTCTCATGGACCACAATCTTCTGAGGCCAACCTTAAAGGCCCTTATAAGAGCATGGTGTATAGTGGTCTCTTATATTCTTGACTTGAGGTCTTACCTTTTGGGAGATGTACCTTTAGAAGAGAATAGCGAAGATTTTCCTGCTCAAATTGATGATAACGATCGAGCATACTGTGTGCCTAAATTTTTTGCAATCAGACTCTTATTATTGCTGGTGTTCACCGCATTTTCTCTCATTCTGAGTGGTCTGTTCCTTCTCACTGTCCCAGTATTCATTGGTCGTAAGCTGTTTGCCTTATGGTTGGGTAGTGCAAAAGTTCTCGAACTAAGAACAATTTCTTGCGGATTGTGTGTCGGACTTCTGCTAGAGCGATCTGCTGATATCCTTTGCCATTCGATGCCTCGAGGTTGGAACGCTATAGCATCTGAAATACGTGAAAGGTGCGTTATTGCTGTCAAAGGTGCGATTGCTGGGTGCATTTTAATCGGCATTATTCCCCTTCTGATTGGTTTAATTTTCGACGTTGTCGTTTTTGTGCCTATGAGCGTGCCACTCAATCAATCTCCTATTTATTATCTGTGGAAAGACTGGGTCCTTGGACTTGTCCAAACCATTCCCATCTGGGCTGAATCCATGAAGCCTAACCGGAGATCACGAGAAATTATTTTGGCCGTCAGTATCATTTTCAATTATAAAACAAACTTTTCCCTCAATCAAATATTCATTCCATCTATGCCATGTTTTCTAGATATATCACGCTGGTCTAAAGAACATCAATCTCAAATACATCATCACCAAATTGGCCCTCCCAGTCGTCCTTGTTTTCGGTATCACTCTATCAGCACCTTATGTTACGATCAATGGAATACTTCCAATGTTTGATGTTGGGTTCGAAACACGCAATCTTCTCATCAGACGGATCTATCCATTCCTTCTATTAGCGTCTGCCTTGATATATTTGATTCATTGGCACATAAACAAATTTTGTCGTCTCTATGAGCACATGAAAAATGACAAATACCTCATCAGCAAACGATTAGTCAACTATGATTTCGATAGGGCGAGGAAGAACAATTCAAATCTACAGGGCTCACTGTCATCCTCATCAAGTCAAACACCTGTTGTTGCAGACTGAGAAATATGATCAGTTGTTTGTGCAAAATGTTAGATCAAAAAATGTATACACACATAATGTTTTTTTGATTATGTATATGTATATTTGCAAGCTCTTGAAATGTCTGTCGACTGGGCTTATACATAGAGAAAATCTGGTGAACCGTTCTTTGGCCATTCTCTTGATATACATGCATTATTGTGTGTATCGAGAGAAAAAGCGAATCTCTTTGAATTTATATGTACTATATATGAGTCCGTTCAAGTTGTTCATTTGTTCGTAAATTTTTCTTTCCTCTGAGCGATTTTAAAATTTTCCTCCTGCTGGTCATTGAAGCCAATTTTCGCTTCTCGATGGATGAGATTTTCTTTCCTCGAGACATTCTCTTTGTACCAGCTTGACTAGGCGATGATATGCACCTCATTGTCGATAAAAATTTTCACTTTCAGATTTTATCATTCAAAACGATTTTTTTATTTCGCTGATTATCTTTAAAATTCAATTCAATCACTGGGGAATGTGGGGATCAATCAGCATGAATGGATATAAATTTTATGACTAATTAGCATGAACATGAGTTTTTCTTTCTTCCACGACCTGTTTCATCGTTCAGAGAGATGTATTCATTGTCCTGTTCCTGTCTATCCTGGGACCTCGTGCGATTGAGTATCTGTTGGAAGGAATCTTGGATGAAATTTTTTCTCACTTCAAAATGTAGGAATTTTCTTTTCACTAGGACTTCATGATTGCACAAAGGTAATTTCTCTTCAAAACAGATGAGTCTTCTGTGATTCTCGAGTGTCAAGTCTATTTCATCATTTTTGAGGTCCATCTTCGTAATGTGAAGTTCGCATCTAGTTTGTCTTTTGTTCACAAAATGTCAACTAAACAGTTTTTGAAAGGTTACACTTATCCAGTCTTGTATAGTAGTTGACATAATTTGTTGATGATCGATGATTGATATATAGTGTTGATTTTTCCTAGAATGTTCTTTGGACTTGATGTGAGTTATTTTCTGCTCTGGCATTCGGTGTAAGGAAATTGAAATTGAAAAAAAAATTGAAAAAAATAATTCTATCGTTCATGAGTTGATCAGATCTGACTTCACACGAAAACACATCGTCATCTTCAAATTTCTCTTGAATAATGAATAATAATAGTAATTTTTTCAGCCATAGATTGTTGATTATAACAACACACACTTGGAAAGTGCGTAAAAAGATGTTGGATTTCATGATGATTGCACTGATTCTGTACGTTTGTTGGGATTAAAGTCCTTCAAGCATTCTCCTCATTTTGTATCAAATCAGGGTATCATGATGGGTGACCTTACTAATACCATAACCATTACGACTGCCTACTGTTGCTCTGTAATCATTTGTGAAGAGTTGATGAACATATCGACTCTTTTGCTGATCTCACCATAGACCATGCAGTTGCTGCAAGAATTATGAAATCTTTATGCTTGGATTCAATTTTCTGATGGGAATTTTCAATTGTCACAATGAACAAGTTGATTATCTCCATGACTAGAACCAGCTCTTTGCTGGATTTGTGGTCAAGATCACTGGAGAACGAAAAGTTATAATCAATCGGATGTTCATTCTGAATGTACTTTCCCTCTTACCTTTCCAAGAGAAGAACAGATTCACAATTTTCTTTGAGCATTAGAATATTTTGCAAAGTAGGCTCTAAGAGATCCAGAAAAAGAACGTGTGGCTTTGACAATATTAAACGCTTCATCAAGGAAAGGTAACATGATTGGTCCAATAACGCATCGTTGTCTAGGCAGAGGAACTTATTCAAGGTGTCTTGAAAGAGCGAAACCAACTCATCAGAGTCCAAAAATCAACTTACTCTTCCAATTTGAAACTGTGCTTGAAAGGCTCCAAGGATGATGCTAGTCGAGAAAGAGATTTGAAACCTAGAAGCAGTGGAGTGCAATGAGTCACTCGGTTCTTTTCAGATAAGCAACTAGAAGAGAGAACATGAATTATGCTGAGATGACAGTAAATCGATAAGAGGCACGTGAAAGTCTTACTGGTCAAGAAGTGATGCTGATAGATGATAAGAATCTTCTTTTGACCTCATACCTCATAGACAATCTGATCTAGCAGATCTAGTTGAGCAACGCAAGGATATTTTTCGATTAGAGACAGGAAGAATTCGGAAATGAGGAATAGTGAACGATCAGAAATTTGTTCTCTCCTGTAGTTTTGAAGGAGCTCTCCACACAGATTATTAATTGACGGATGATGGACCCTATCTATCTCTATCGAAAACTTCAAGAAATTGAAGACTGACTCCAGTTCTCTGGGAGAGAGAATGTTCTCAGAATCGACCAAGTGTTTTAGTAGAGTATCGAATTTCGGGCTGGTGACCCATTCTTTTAGGAGTTGGTTCTTTGTGAGGCCTGCTTGTAAAACTTTGATGAATTGGAGCAGATGGGGAAGGTAGGGTAGTGATGACAAGTAATCCAAGATATCATCATCCTGTGATGAATTAACAAGCACACTCATAGCTGAAGTGTTATTGGCATCCTGTTTGATAGGGCCTTCTTTCACTCTTTTCGGAACACCGAGACAACGAAGCTGATAATGAAAAGAGGATGGAATCGCAACTCACTCTTTTCGGAACACCGAGACAGTCTGAATATGAGAGTGCTTTGTCCAACTCTCTATTGAGTACATATTGCATACATTCGAAATACGATTTCGCAATGGCATGATACTCAGTAGTTGATTGATTGGGTCTTCTTGCATGAGAACGAAGGAGGTATCTTAGAACACTAGCGAGGAGAGCTAAATTCCTATCATCGATATCAGATGCAGTGA
>QZCP01000290.1:208089-267019 GCA_003956705.1 Brevipalpus yothersi | reverse complement strand
TTTTAATTATTTTCCATAATCATTTTTTGATTGTTTTGAGCTGATTTTCTACAATGTATGAAGTCTGTGTAGTGTTTATGTGTCCAATTCGGGATTGCTATTGATCAATTCACAGTGTTCACAGTGTAAACAGAAAGTATCCACGAAGCTGTGATGTATTGTTTTGCTTTCCATTTGAGGCCTTATATTTTGAGTGGTGGAAATCTTTTTGACCTATTCTTCTACTGTTTTTATTCCAGATATTTGTCGTGTTTGTCGGTCAGAGGTTACATCGGACCAGCCTTTGTTCTATCCTTGTATCTGCACTGGAAGCATCAAGTTCATCCACCGAGAATGGTAAGCAACTCAACGATTCTATTACAATAGTTGAGGAGATTACTCTATCTTTACTCATCAGTGATGATTTGATGCTACTATTGCACATCTTCTTTCTCTTTATCTCTCTTAGCTTGGACGAATGGCTAGAATTCAGCGGAAAAGAGTTCTGTGAGCTATGTAACCATCGATTCTCATTCATTCCGAGTATGTATCAAATCGACTTTGTATCTCACCATCACCGCTGCCTACTGTGTTGCAATCCTCATCTCCTATTTTTTCATCTCTCAATCAATTAGTCTATTCACCTGATATGCCCAAGAGGTTGCCCGTCAAGGATGTCGTTTATGGGTTTCTAAAATTCACACTGATGAAATATTGGTATTGGTTCTGCTATTCAATAGCTGCTATCGTGTGGCTTGGAATTGTTCCTCTCACAGCATGTGAGTACATTTCATAACTGTTTGAATTTTCTATGTCCTCTCTTTCTCTTCACTCTCTAACCTAATCTCTTAACAGATCGTATTTATCGGAGTCTTTTCGCCGGATCCTGGTCAGCCATCTTGTCCTTTCCATCCAATCTGTTGAGTACAGAGAATTTGGAGGCTGATCATTTCTATGGCTGTTGTCTGGTCACTTGTACTCTCTGTACCTTCAAAAGTGTTGTTTGGTTGCGTGAACAGTTGGTCAGAGGTGGAGGTCCAGGATGGCTTGAGGCTGTGCAAGATCTTCCACCAGGACAAGTGGAAGTCAGAGAGGAAGCGATTGAACCTGTCTTGGAAGCCGCCAATGATGAATTAACTTGGGAAAGGGTATGTAAAGGAGAGATGTTCTCCTCCTTCTTCTGGCTCTCTCAGTCTGGATAATTTATTGATTTATCTTGTCTTGATGATCTATTCATATTTTTCTAGGTTCTTGGACTTGATGGACCCTTCGTCTTTTTCAAACATGTATTGTGGGTTATATCCATGAACACTGTATTTGTCTTCATTTTTGCATATTTTCCTTACCACGTAGGAGCTTTCACCATTCGAAGCTTAGGAATTCTAGATGTCCCCAATTTTGAGGGTGTTGTATCTGCACTACTAGGCTACATGATTATTGGTGTGGCTTTAGTTTTCTTACACTCAATTGCCAAGATGCTTAAATTCAAGCGAACACAAAAGCTTCTTGGTCAATGCTGTGTCGGTTTGAAAGTTGCTTTATTATTCGTTTTCGAACTTGGAGTTTTTCCCCTCATTCTTGGAATTTGGTTTGATGTTTGCTCTCTGGTAAGTATGATAAAGATATCCACAGTTGTCACGATTTTAATGAAGCTTATCTCTCTCAGCCAATTCTTGGAGCCACATTATCCGATCGAAAAGCGAGCTTTCGTTCAGCTCCGGGTTCATCCATGTGCAGCCATTGGCTCGTAGGAACGATTCTTGTTTGCTATTCTGTATCATTTATGAATATTTTAAAAGAAGTTTTGAGACAAGGACTCTTATGGTTTCTCCAAGATCTCAGTGATCCTGATTTCAACCCGTTTAAAGATATGATACATTCGTCAATCTTCAAACATATGAGAAAAATTTTGGCAACCCCAATACTCTTTGGTACAGTTGTTCTTCTGATGGTCTGGTTCCCAGTGTGTATAATTGAAAAATTATTGCCCGGATTTTTGCCTTACAATGTATTTCAAACCAGGTTTGTATATCTATTTTATCCAATTCCTCTCTTATTCTACTTATAATTATGACTATTGAATACATTTTTTGTCTTCTCAATAGCCCTGATACTAAGGGGAACGAAATATTTTCCGGATTATTCAACCCCCTAATCATGTGGCCTTTCCTCATAAGCTACAATCATCTGATGCAAGCCTTCAAAGATCTTATAAGAGCATGGTGTATAGTGGTATCTTATATTCTTGACTTGAGGTCTTACCTTTTGGGAGATGTACCTTTAGAAGAGAATAGCGAAGATGTTCCTGCTCAAATTGATGATAACGATCGAGCATACCGGGTGCCTAAATTTTTTGCAATTAGAGTCTCATTATTGCTGGTGTTTACCGCATTTTCTCTCCTTCTGAGTGTTCTGTTCCTTCTCACTGTCCCAGTATTCATTGGTCGTAAGGTGTTTGCCTTATGGTTGGGTAGTGCAAAAGTTGACGATGCATATACATTTTGTTGTGGATTGTGTGTCGTACTTATACTAGCTAGGACTTTCATCCTCTGCATCCTTTGCAGCTGGGTACGTCGAGGTTGGGACGCTATAGCATCTCAAGTACATGAAATGTGCGATAATGCTGTCAAAGTTGTGTGTGTTGGATCCATTTTTCTCGGCATTATTCCCTTTCTGATTGGTTTAATTTTCGAACTTGTGCTTATTGTATTTGTGCCACTCAATCAATCTCCTGTTTATTATCTGGGGCGAGCCTGGGCCCTTGGATTTCTCTTCATCATGACCATTTGTGGTTTATACAGGAAGATTGGACGGAGGGTACACGGAATTCTTAACGCCGTGAGTATCATTTTCAATTTCACAATGAACTTCTCCCCAATCAAATATTCATTTCATCTATCTCTTGTTTTCTAGATATATCATGCTGTTCCCCTGAACATCAATCTCAAATACCTTATCACCAAATTGGCCATCCCAGTCGTCCTTGTTTTCGGTATCACTCTATCAGCACCTTATGTTACGATCAATGGAATACTTCCAATGTTTGGTGTTGGGTTCGAAACACGCAATCTTCTTATCAGACGGATCTATCCATTCCTCCTAATAGCGTCTGCCTTGATATATTTGATTCATTGGCTGATAAACAAATTTTGTCGTCTCTATGAGCACATCAAGAATGACAAATACCTCGTTGGTAAACGATTAGTCAACTATGATTTGGATAGGGCGAGGAAGAACAATTCAAATCTACAGGGCTCACTGTCATCCTCATCAAGTCAAACACCTGTTGTTGCAGACTAAGAAATATGATCAGTTGTTTGCGCAAAATGTTATATCAAAAAATATATACACACACAATGTTTTTTTGATTATATATGTATATTTGCAAGCTCTTGAAATGTCTATCGACTGGGCTTATACATAGAGAAAATCTGGTGAACCGTTCTCTGGCCATTCTCTTGATATACATGCATTTTTGTGTATCGAGAGAAAAAGCGAATCTCTTTGAATTTATATGTACTATATATGAGTCCGTTCAAGTTGTTCATTTGTTCGTAAATTTTTCTTTCCTCTGAGCGATTTTAGAATTTTTCTCCCACTGGTCATTGAAGCCAATTTTCGCTTCTCGATGGATGAGATTTTTTTTCCTCGAGACATTCTCTTTGTACCAGCTTGACTAGGCGATGATATGCACCTCATTGTCGATAAAAATTTTCACTTTCAGATTTTATCGTTCAAAACGATTTTTTTATTTCGCTGATTATCTTTAAAATTCAATTCAATCACTGGGGAATGTGGGGATCAATCAGCATGAATGGATATAAATTTTATGACTAATTAGCATGAACATGAGTTTTTCTTTCTTCCACGACCTGTTTCATCGTCCAGAGAGATGTATTCATTGTCCTGTTCCTGTCTATCCTGGGACCTCGTGCGATTGAGTATCTGTTGGAAGGAATCTTGGATGAAATTTTTTCCACTTTAAAATATAGAAATTATCTCTTTTTTGGGACTTCATGATTGCAAAAAGGTAATTTCTCTTCAAAACAGACGAGTCGTCTGTGATTCTCGAGTGTAAAGTCTATTTCATCATTTCTGAGGTCCATCTTCGTAATGTGAAGTTCGCATCTAGTTTTTCTTTGTTCACAAAATTTCAACTAAACAGTTTTTTACATGTTACACTCATACCGTTCTCAACACGCTCATTTCGAGCAATAACCAAGTCATTTGTTGATAGAAAACAATACCTAGAGTTTTGTAAGAGAATTGGAGAGAGACTTATTCATCTCATCTATCAATCTGACTCTTTCTGACTTTCCAATCCATCAGAAACAGAAAGAAACATGTTTGTCAGCACACATCAGACGCATTTTTTCATTGTACTCTATCAATCGGAATCTTTCAATACACAGCTCTTTTCTGAATGATTGGTACAAACATTGGCGATAAGGTAGCTTTGGCTGGTGTTCTTATCGCCAATGTTTGTATCAATCATTCAGAAAAGAGCTGTAGTTGTCATGAGATTTGCTAAATGCTCATGGATCACTTTCCATGAGACCGGATCTAATTTTGTAAAAAAGTCCACATCTGAGTCACTTGGAAATGATTCAATTCTGGTCCTTCCCCTATGATAATGTGATAATGCAAAACATAATGATTTCATCTCGTTTCTCTTTCTCTCTCTCTCAAGGAAATTGGAGACGCTGATAACTTAATCGTGAGAAGGTTGATTCGAAACCATCCCTTAGCTCTTCAACTTTCAGAGAAAGTGCAGGAAAGCACCATCACATCATAATCGCCATCAATCGAGAGAGGCTTGTTGGACTTCAAAACATTTCTTCTTCTTTTATCAAGATTTACCGCGATTATCTTGCCGAACCTCTCTCTCTCTCTATCATAATGTTGACTTGGAATGAACGGTAAAGTGAAACGAGTCATCGTATATATCTTGGAAAGATGGACTTGAATAATCGAATAAAGTCAATTTTTTATCATTTTTTTCCTCCTATTCGTTACCGTTGGCTGATGATAAACTACTCACCTCGGAAACAAGGAGAGTTACAGTTTCCTCAATGTTGACATTATCTTTAGCCGAGGCAAAATACCATCCAACAAAACCATGCACTCGACAAAATTCATCTATAACACTAGGATCGGTGAAAGCCTCGTTCTTATTGAGATCACACTGGTAGAGAGAGAAGAGAAGAGAAGAGAAAAGAAAAGTTGTCACTATCACTTTGGAATCATCAAAAAATGGGAAGAAGAAATAGAGGGAATTTTATTTGACAGGAATGTTGTACCTTGTTAGCTACCAATACAGCTGGTATTGGTGAACCATCGGGTAGAGTAACTTTTGAATCAAGATCTTCCTTCCATTTTTTTACAGCATCAAAGGTTTGTACTTTTGTCACATCAAAGTGAACCAAGGCTCCAACCGCGTCCTGTTTAGGTAGGGTAGACTTTCTTGATTTTCAGCGAAATTAACTTTATCTTCGAAAAATCCTACTTACCTTATAGTATACCCTGGTCATACTGCCAAATCGTTCCTGGCCAGCAATGTCCCATAACTGTAACCTAACCACTGTGTTGGCATCCCAGTGGATGACTCTTAGTGCAAAATCCACTCCAATCTGTAGGATTGAATATTTTTGATTTAAAATTTAAAGTATCATAATCACAGAAGTTCGCTAAATTTCGTCTAGAATCAGTTCTGGATAATTTTGAATGGTTGAGATAATTTGGTGACAATCGATGGAATAGAGTGTAGATTTTCCCTAGAATACTCAATGCTCATTCTTCTACAGCCATGAAAAATGTTCAAATTTAGGAGCATATTTTCATTCAATCGTCATGGTCATTTTAAAAATTGGACTTGATGGAAGTCATTTTCTTCTCTATCATTCAGTGTAAGGAAATTGAAATTGAAAATGATTCTATCGTTCATAAGTTGATCAGATCGGACTTGACTCGAAAACACATCGTCATCTTCAAATTTCTCTTGAATAATGAATAATAATAGTAATTTTTTTAGCCACTAGATTGTTGATCATAACAACACACACTTGAAAAGTGGGTAAAAAGAAGCTCGATTTCATCATGATTGCACTGATTCTGTACGTTTGTTGGGATGCATTCACAATTAAAGTCCTTCAAGCATCCTCCTCATTTTGTATCAAGTTAAGGCATCATGATTGGCGGCCTTACTAATACCATTACCATCACCATTACGATTACTTACTGTTGCTCTGTAATGACTTGTGAAGAGTTGATGAACATATCGACGAATGAAACTTGTTTTGCCGGTTGCCAGATCTCCAATAACCAAAATTTTGAAAAGATATTCACTTGATTCTGGTCGAATATCCTAAAACGGGTGTAAAAAAGGAAGGAAGAAAAGAAAGAAAGAAAGGCTTATAAGAAGGAAACAGACATGGATAAATTGTGTAAATTAAGTAATTGTGTGAGTGAGTGTGTGTGTGTGTGTGTGTTTCCTGGACATTAGTGGGTTGAAAGTTTTAGGGAACGAAATAAGTTTCCGGTGATCAAGGAAAAGATGAGGAGATGAAACAAAAATCAAGGCAATTTTTCTCAGTCACACACATCGTCATAAACTGAGAACGTCATATGAGCAGCCTGGAATGTTGATCATTTTGAATTAGAGAAGAGAAGGAGAACGTAAAGATATTCATATAGACTTGTGAGAAAGGAAGACAAAGTTTAAGTAGCATAGAGTGGGCGGAATATTTTCTCCTCTCATCATCATCAAGCGTTGTTCAAGCTCAATTGTAGAGCTCAATTGTGATGTGTTGAAATTGGGAAAAATAAAACTGTTTACATTATAATAAGCGTACCATGAGAGTTGGGATGAGGATGGTGAGGATGAAGGTGCTCGATGGTTAACAGGTTTATTGATTGATTTCAAAACTATGACAGTGATTCAAAGTGGATTGTCAGAAAAGAGAGAGAGAGAAAAAGAAAAAAAAGGAGAGAAAAGAAGAGTAGAGAAGAAGACAGAACGATTAAACAGAGTATCCATCATTGAGTCGATATTGGTATGGTTATCTTCTCTTGATTATCATTTTGATGTGAGACAAGAGAAAGAGAGAGAGAGAGAGAGAGAGAGAGAGAGAGAGAGAGAGAGAGAGAGAGAGAGAGAGAGAGAGAGAGATTATCTCCACCCAAACGTTGGCTCGTGAAGATAATCATAAGCAATTGACAAGAAACATAGAAAGAGAAAAAGACAGAAAGAGAGTAGCTTGTCGAGATGGAAAGTAGAACGTTGAGAGAGAGAGAGTTTTGTTCATTAAATTGCAAGCCTCTTATGAAGATAATTTTGCAATGTTTCCGGTGATTCTTAGAGCTTCCTTCATTGTGATTTGTGTTATCAAGAGGTAACAGTAGCAATCATGGTGAAGAGTGTCTATCATGCTTCGTTTCTTGAAACACACACAGTAGCAAGTTGAAGTGAAACTATACTCTATTTATGAACATAAAAACATGTCTCTTTTTCATTTCCTTTTGATTTAGAGGAAAAAAATTTTTTCCATGATTTGATCTTCGTTCATGGGATGTTTTCATTCATGGCAACTTTTGAAGGGAGAGGGAGAGAGAAGGAGAGAGGAAGAAATCCGTTTGATCATCCTTTGGGCACATGATAGTGGGAATTTTATCAGAGGATGTTGGAGACGCTGTTTCCTATCAAAGTTTATCTTGAATCTCTTGACTGGAACAATTTTCGTGAAATGCATAAGGGACAGAATTTCAGCCAATTTTGGGAGAGTGAAATTGGGTGGAATAAAAAAATGATAGACTTTTCAATTCGTACACAGAAGCATCTCGTTTGATCACCTCATCGAGTATACATGATTGCTGGCAATAAAGTGTGTTAATATTGACTCAATATTGAATACCAAAATTCAATATTCTGGACAAAACTTCGCAAATAGATTTATGTTTGGCAATATTGAACACTTAAATAAAGTGATAACTGGCAGCTTAATACCTGACAAGAATGTTTCTCCAAAAAAGATTTGATGTAAAATTTCTAATTGTGGCTCTTAAGTACCGCTTCCAGAATGTGGTCATATACCCTGAAATAGGGTGCGAATGGGGTGTTTATGGGAATTGAATGATGTTAGAGAAAAATGGATGATTTCAAAGGGAATGATAGTAAGGGGAACTGATGATGACAAGTAACGGGGCGATGTAAGATGTAAGATGCTGTATTGATGGAGGAGTGAAAATGTTGTTGAGTAGTTCGGTACGTGAACCGATCAACGTACAGTGCATTGAACATGAAATGATTTCCAATTGAATGAGCCAAAGTGAGTCCTTTCGAATCATTTGGCTGTTCATCTTCATGTTCAAATGAATTCTATTTCAGTGTCAAGTGAAGATAGTGTATGAATGAATCAATTTTCATCTCCTCTTCTTATTCATCTTTTGGGCTCTTTTTCTAGGTTTTTTTCCAATATTGATACTTTTTTTTCGATGCTCTTCTAGTGTCTAGAAACTTTTTGTAGAAAAGTTTCCCCATTTAATTCTATTGGAATTTTTTTTTCGTTCCCACAATATTACTCAATTATCATCATGCTCTGGTGGTACCATTTGGGTCTATTGGCCTTCTGGTTGGCCTACTGTGTGGATGCTGGTAAAAAAAGTGAAAGTATCATAGTTATTAACAATCAGGGTGGTGGATGTGGTAAAGGACGTGCCAATACCATTGTGACCACAGGAGGTGGAAAAGGTGAGATACTCAATATGCGACCCAAGTATTTTTTTTTCTCTCTCACACTTTTTCCATCTGCATTTTGTAAGAATATTACAATATTTGTCCTCGAATATGAGTGGATTATCCATACATACACACCACTTTTCACATGCTTGCTGATGCTCAAAGTTAACATTCACCAGTCCAAGCAAGCAGTTAACTAGGAAGTGAATGAAACTCGCTTCACTCGTTTCATGGCCACTTTTTCCACATCTAATCGATGTCTTTTTTTTCGTTCACATTTACTGACATGCACTTTATGTGTGCGACCAATTTGTCTACTTTGTTGTTGACTGATTTGGAGCAGGAAAAGGTAAAAAAGGAAAAGGAAAGGGCCACAAAATCATATTAACCTCCGGTGGAGGTGGTGGAGGCAGCAAGTGTTCACATCGTAAAATGGACAATCGAAGATCTGATTCACCAGCACTCAGTAGCACTAGCTTCCAATACTATCCAGTACCGATGATGCAATCACCATTCTATTCCCAGTATCATCCAGTTGCATGGGCTCAATGGTTCCACAATCGACCACAGGGTTGAGTAATTGAACTTTTTCGCTCCTTTTACAGTACACAAAATCATTTTATACCAGAATTTAGCCATTTTTATTGTTTTTATAAATATAGTTGTTTTTCCAATTTTTTGCAAGTAAATTTCTTTCCTGAAATAACTTTTATTCATCAAAATCAAATATTGACCAATTTCGTCATCAATTATATCCTGAAGGTTGCCATGAAGTTTGATTAACACCATAATATTTCTCTGAATTTTCTCTCTCTCTCTCTCTCTCTCTCTCTCTCTCTCTCTCTGATTTCTGTAACAGAGAGGTAATAAAAACTCTTCTTCTTCATCAGCCCAAGAGTTGACAAAAAAAGTTTTTAGCCTTGGGTTGGATTGATTTTGATTTATTTGATGAAATGAATTCGTGTGCTCACACTCTAGGCTTTTGTGGCTGTTGTGAGAGAAAATGAAGCTGACCAGCGCCACCATATTGGCGCTGTAATCGCCACACTGCGCATGCGCATTGGAGATGAGTGCTTTACTAGTGAAATATTTTTCAGATTTTTCAGATTGACCACATCAAAATACTTTCTCAGAGTTTGGTGTTAAGGCTTTATATATTGTATTGGTGTCTTTTTTTAATTGTGATCTCTCTTTCTTTATCCCTTCTCATTTGGCCCGTTTTTTTTGTTTATTTGTTTATTCGGCCATCTTTGCCCCTCTTGTTACTCATTCTTTTCATCATTTTCATCATTTACTCGATACACTCAACATTTTCTCGATGATACTTAAAGTTAGTCTTGTGTTCTCTTTGTTGGAGATATGCCTTCTCACTTATGTTACCTCAAATTTTACCAAACCTCCAATTGCAATTGTTACTGAAAGTGGTAATGTAAGTGTTAGTATTTCTCCAAATTCGAGTACCACAAGTTTATCTAGTGGGACCATTGTGAGTTCAGAGTATTCGTCCGATAGTAATGGTGGCAGTCTTGTGGATACTTTTCCTCCTGATTTTGAAAATAATACAAGCTTCCTCAATTCACACAATTTGACTCAAAAAACTGACCATCATGTGTATTACAATTCAACTATCTATTACAATCCAGAGGAGGCTATGAATTTATGGATTGATCTTAACAATGCATCCTCAATGGTCAATGTCACCATTCATGATATGCTCTCCGAATCATATCGTCGTGCTGCTACGGTCAATTTGACATTTGAGTTTCCCTTCTATGGCCTTCACATGAAAAATGTCACCATTGCCACCGGTGGCTTCTTGTACCTTGGAGATCCTGTCCATAGTTGGCTTGCTGCTACCCAGTATATTGCACCTTTGATGGCCAACTTTGATACCCGAAATGACAACTCTTCGCTCATCAAATATGCTGATGATGGCTCAAAGTTTGTCGTTGAATGGGAGAGTGCTCATCTCAAGGATAGAAAAGCGGATGGAGACTTCACTTTCCAGGCTATTCTGCATAAAAATGGAGACATTGCCTTCGTCTACAAAGATCTTCCTATTCCAATCAAGGATATTCATGACACTGCCCATCCAGTGAAGGTCGGTCTCTCTGATGCATATGTGATCGACAAAACAGCATTCTGTAAGTATCGCATTTTGTTCAAATTAGCTTACTTCCAAATGTTTAACTTCTTGACGTCGATCTATTTGTTTCTCTCTCTCTCTCTCCTCCAATCAGTTATCAGAAAAAAGACAATCTACGAATATCATCGAGCGGAATTAAAGAACGAAAAGCTTTCAAACCAAACTGCTATCTATTTTACGGCCTTGCCAACCTGTACTTCCTCCAAAACTTGTGAAGATTGTACTGATGATGTTGGTCGCAGCTTCAATTGTAGATGGTGTGAAAGTATCAAGAGATGTTCCGATGGTGTTGATCGACATAGACAAGATTGGATCAAACACGATTGTGATCATGGAAAAATAGATACATGTCCGGCCCCATCAAATACAAGCACTCATCAACCGGATTTGAGCCCTTCTGCTGCCTTGTCACGCAATGGTAATGATAAGTTATCGAAAATTGAGAATTTTTATCTTACAATCCAAATGGCTTGTTCTCAGCTCCATTCACGATATCGATTGACTTCTTCTTCTCACCACTTCTTCCCCTACTATCTATGATAGTTTTTTCCCATACTCCGTTCGCCATGTGTGGAAGAGAAGCTACCTTCTTCATCCATGCATAATCAATCAGCTACTTTAAACTAACGACTCTTTCTTCTATTTACCACCCTCCCTCTCCCCCATCGCACAGGTATAAGTCACCGACAACAGGAAGCTCCTACTGCTCACTCGCCCTCATCTCTACATCAAGGAGTTGATGGCCAACCCAAGATGGGAAGTGGTAAAGTTGGGTTCATCACCATGATGATGATGGTATCACTTGTTTCGGGCGTCGTTCTTTGGTTATTATATGCCTACAAAAACCCGCAGAGCTCTTCTGGTCAATTCTTAATCAAATATCGACCAGCTCAATGGAGATTAAGTGGCAGTGAAGCTCGCTATACAGCAGCCTCCATTCATATGTGAAAACTTGATGCCTATTGGTTGGGTAAAAATCGAATCAAGCTCTCTGTAAATAACCATTCATACAAATTATTCACCGAATTTTCCAAGAATTCACCATATGATATAAACGAATTGTGCTGTTTTTAAAACAAACGATTGATTTATTATTATTATTATCATTATTTTTCAACTTCTAATAGGCTTGACCTTAGTCAGATCTCATCCGATCTCGTTCTTACGAATTCGAATGGGAGCAAAGTTTTTCGTAGTAACGGGCCAAGTTTTCGTCAACCACTTTATAGCTCACATGTTCACTGTTCATCAAGGAAGAAGTAGTTACCACTCTTCTTCTGTTCAGTGTCCTTAACCGAGTTCAATTTGTTTATACGAGGTCTGAAATTATTTGGATCCCTTCTGAAAGTTATATTCAACAACTGTAAGAATCGATTCATTCCGGTCAACAAGGTCTGTGGATTATTGGCCACAGTCTTTAAACCAGGTTCACCTTCAAAAACAACAACTCGATCGGCGAGATAGGTTGCCATGATAAAGTCGTGTTCAACAACGAAACCTGTCTTCTTTGAGTGTAAAATGAAACGCTTGATAACTTTTGCAGCAACCAAACGTTGCTCTGAATCCAAATGAGCTGAGGGTTCATCGATCAGATAAACATCAGCAGGTCTACCAAGACACAGGGCAATTGCAACACGTTGAGCTTCTCCACCAGAGAGATTCTTAACTTCTTGATCAAGTATGGCTTCAATGTTCAAAGGTTTGATCACCTCAGCGTGAAACTGTGGATGACAATATGAATCACGAATTTTCTCAAACATTAACTGTTTCACCGTTCCTTCTGATTTAGGACTAATTTTTTGAGGCTTATAGCTTATGTTTAGTGTGGGAACTTCACCATCACCACTGTCAGGTGAATGACGCCCGGCAAGTAAACGAATGAAGGTAGTTTTGCCAGTACCGTTCTCACCGAGAAGAACGATTATTTCAGAATCAGTGAAAGTGCCAGGCATCACGCTCAGTTCGAATTGATCGCCCATCTTTTTGACCATCTTTGGATACTCATAGAGACACAGCCGTTTTACCTCCTCTTCGGTCGCAGTTTCAGAGACCTTGAAAACCAATGAAGTTTCTCGGAAACGAAGGTTTTCTGTTGGCACAAATCCATCTAGAAAAATGTTAATCCCTTCTCGAACAGAGAAAGGCATGGTAACCACACCATATGCTCCTGGATAACCATAAAGGCAACAGATGAAATCAGATAAATAGTCTAGAACGGCAAGATCGTGTTCAACTACAATTATGTATTTGCCGGGTCCAATCAGTGATCTAATTGCTTCAGCTGCTTTCAGACGCTGCTTAACATCCAAATAAGATGATGGTTCGTCGAACATGTAGATGTCAGCTTTTTGGATGCAAACCATTGCGATAGCGAAACGTTGTAATTCACCACCACTAAGGTCTTCAATGTTTCGCCCTCTTACCACATCATTTAGGTCAAGTATTCTACAGATTTCTTCCATCCTACCAACCTCATCTTTTCTTCGTAAATGAGATTCTACTGTTCCCTTAATCGCTTTCGGTATTTGATCTACGTATTGAGGCTTAACAATCGCTTTTAATTGGTCCTCGAGTATCTTGGTGAAATAATTTTGTAGTTCAGATCCTCGAAAGTAGGTAAGAATCTCACTCCAATCAGGTTGATCGAGACCATATCGACCTGTAAGCAAAAGGGTGATTCGTTAGCTAATCAATTAACAAAACTTTTCTCCACTATTCTGGGAAAAAAGTGTGTCTTCACAGATGAAAGGAGAGAATGCTTCGTGGTACATACCCAAATTAGGTTTCAATTTTCCGGCCAATATTTTCAATGCAGTCGATTTACCGATACCATTAGTACCAACTAAACCAAGAACTTCACCTGGTCTCGGTGTTGGAAGTCGATGTAATTTGAAAGAATTAGGACCATATCGATGAGTTGTGTCTCGCTCTAAATTACTGGGCAAATTGATCACCGTCAAAGCTTCAAAGGGACACTTTTTAACACATATATTACAGCCGACACACAATTCTTCACTAATTTTGGCAACCTTATCGTTCGGTGTAACTTCAATACACAATTTACCTCTCTTGACCACAGGACAACTTTTTTTACACTCTTGCCGACACCGTCGAGGCTTACACTTATCATTATTGACAATAGCAATTCGAGTTATTTTATCTTGTGTTGGAGGAGGATTCGCCATACTTATAGTGGAAAATGGAATGTGAAAAAATAATCAATCACCATACGAATTTGTTTCTCAATGAATATTTTCTATCCTTTCGATACACCAAAATCGAAAATAAGCTCCGCCAAAGATACAGATCGATGGCCACAGCGATCTGGGATAAATAAAACAATAACAAACTAACAACAACACGGGAGAAAGAAGTAACAAACTATATCAATAACTCCCCACAATAGATATGATTCACCAGTTGATCAATTTTAAACAACACAATTTTGATACATATCAGCTGTTAATTAAACATCAATTAAACATGTGTGTGTCTATGTTAATATAGTTTAAACAGTTTAAACTGACATGCATACGAAAAAGTTTGGTTTGGTTTCCTTTCTGCAATAAGATGAACCGGAAGTCAATGCATTAACATGCCTTGCTGACATCTGTAAAGTCTAAGCGAATCAATTGAATGGCGCTTATTATGAGATTGGGCGATGAGAGAGAAAATATTTGTTGAGAAAAAAGTGATTAAAAGTTAATACTGATTTTTAATTGTGTTCCAAGCTAAATTGTGTGTGAAATTTGATTATACACCCAGATTGGATCATTGAGATTTGATCGTCCATAATTTTGACCTCAAATATCGGTAATATTGTTGAGATCGCGCAAAAGTTGTATTCAAACATCGTTCGTAAAATTGATATGCGCTTAATGTTTACCTTTTTTTTCAAACAGTGTTCAATTGAATTTGACTTTCATCTACTAGATTACTACCTGAATCATTATCACCCTAATGCCTACTGATTATCGTCGCTTGTGTTTGTGTGTATGTGATTTATCTCAATTTATATCTCTCTTCTGCTCTCTACATGTGAATCATCACCTCGGTTGAGTTTGTCACTGACATTGATCTTCATTCGAATAGAGTTTTTCCGATTTTGGTTGTTTGTTATTGTTTTTGTTGTTGATTTCTTGTCATCTGTTGAAATTTTTCAGATTTGATTAGAGAGAAAAACTCACATGCATTTGAATAATCGTATATTCACAGTGGCATTCGGGTTTATGTGAAGACATATCCACTACCAGTTGATCACGGCAGCATGATCAGCTAATATTAATTGTTGTTTGCTTTCGCTCTAATCTTGTACGTTCACCGCCACTCCTCTCTTTCTCTTTCTCTTTCTCTTTCTCTTTCTCTTTCTCTTTCTCTTTCTCTCTCTTTACTTTCATCTCATGATACTGATAGTGATTAACTTTATCATAAGTGCCATTAGTGGACATGTTTCAGTTTGATGATATATTTAATTGTTTACTTTCACTTTTTGTCATGGAGACTTTCTAGTGAGTGCTCGAAAATAGTGTCTTGTTTTGGTTCCTTTTCTTCACTCGTGATACCCATACCAATCATTTGATACTATAATTGATCATGGGATCAGTGATATTGTTAGCATAAACTTTTTCATTATCATTATCACAAGATGCATAGTGTTCTGGTGTCACTTTTTTTGTTAACTATTTTCTTGGAATGCATTGAAGGTGAGTCACTGCTTGCCACACAAATCATACAATTGTCCTGATTAATTTGATTGTGACGATTTTTTTTCTTCCTATTTGTTTCAGCAGCCGTTGTACATTTTACCAACGATGGGCCAGTAACTGTGGAAACTCCAATAACATTCACCGTTAAACTTGATTCATATAGTATTCTTCCTACGTATCAATATAGATTCTCATTTGATCAGTTTCCTGAAAAAAACATATATATTAACAAACTTCAAGCTAGCCCTTTGGTTTATTCAGTTGTTTTCAATGTGTCTGAACATTCAAATATGGGACCATTCACAGCAAAGGTCGAAGTGTGGTATTGTGTTTTTCAAATACCTTCCATCTTGATTGGTTCAGACAGCACTTCGTTTTCACTATCGAGTGAGTATATGCCGAGTGTATGAGTGTGTTCTCTTGTCCCTGGAATCTCTGAGTGTAAATTATCTCTGTTTCATATCAGTTTGTTACTGTTGATCCACTTTAAATGACAAGTCTACTGTTCACCTTGAAAAACAGATTTTTTTCCCCATCATGCAGCATGAGAACATGGAAATATCTCAAGTGCTATCCAGGTTTTCTGCATTTCATTCTCAATCTCATGCAACAATGTTTCTTCCAGGCTATCTTTTGCTGCTCTCATGCTCTAATGCATGTATGATCCTCCAGTAACGAATTTTCTCCTTCTCACAGAGTCCCTGATTGGAACGATCGATTTCTATCAAGAAGATCTTCCTGAAGAAGCCAAAGAGAGAAATATCATTTCAACTAGTAGAGATACAAATTTAACTGCATTGATAAAAGATCCAACTGGTTTCTTCTCTGGAGTTAATGTGACGTATAAATGGGAAATAAACGATGAGCTGATAACTGAGGGTGAAGAGAATAGTATAATGCACAACTTTACCACACTTGCGGTTCATAATATATCAGTGGTAGTGAAAGCACCCAGTACTGATCGTTCACAACAAAAGTCAGGATTACTGACCCTTTCTTTCACATCAAATGATCCAATCAAAAATCTTTCGCTCCTTGGTAAAACTTTCGTGCGACGAGATGAAACTCTCGATCTAAAAGTCGATGTCATCGGAGGTACTCTACCTCAGCATTACTGTTGGGAGATGATCAACACCACAGAAGAATGCTACGCTACTGATAAACAGCGGAACTGTGGTTACACGAATGATGGTCATATTTCTATTCTCCGGTACTTCAGTTCCAAAGGAAATTACAATTTCACTATTTCAGTTGATAATGCGGTATCCAAGATATCGCACTATTGGTCAATATCCATTTTTGAAGGTTAGTTCATTTTTTCATGGATTATAAGCTAGCTTAATAATCTTTTCTTTGCCTCTCATTCATAGTTGAACATAAAGCGCAATTGAGTTTTGTGTTGATACCTGTTTGCAGTATTATTCTAGCCATTGTCATCATAATTGGTGGTATTGCTATCCACATGCGACAGCGAAGAGAGTTGACTGTCGAAGTAGCTGACTTCGATTTTCAGAGTTATGAAGATCTTATGGAAAAAACTTTCTTGGAGCGAATCAAAGAGAGCCTCACTCAATCCATAAAGAAATCATTCTATCGGAGGCCAGGTTACGATGAGTTCACAAACGACGCGAATGATGCCCACATCGGAGAATGTAACTTACGTTTCAGTGGAGAACTTGAAGATTCCGGAGTTAGCGATGTTCGTACTTGAATTAATATCCTTTCCAAGGAATAATTTAAAGATCACATTTCTATCATGGGTTCTTATCCTGATATTCATCATTTTTTTAGTGAAACCCATCATCACCTCATTCGTACTTTGCTTCCAAAGCATTGATTTAGCCCATCGTCATCATTCATTGTCGCGTCAAAAACTGATCTCATTCACCTTTTCGTTTCATTTAATAGATAATATTTATACGATGAGTGAGGATTGTCAAATAAAACTCACTACTTTCTACAGAAATTTTGTGAATATCTACCTCTTATGGTAATAAATATGCCTTTTTGAATCATGATACAATCAAGTCATAATGATTTCGCATTGAGCTATCAGAAGAACGGAATGAAAAGTCTCTTATGAGTAAAGACCCTTCTCCTATAAGTCCTTTGAGTCATGTAGCTTCTCATCGAAAGAGAATGAATTGATAAATGGTTACTTTTTTATTAGCAGAATATTCAAGTATCAAATGACATCCTAAGAGGTTTGAATTCATTTTCTCGACAAAAATTCCTCCAGCATATCGTCCTCTGGTTCTTTCAATATAAAACATTGTTCAAGATTAATCTGAGAATCGATACAATTACTAGAGCAAGAATATATCAAAACAGTTTCGAAATCCAACAGATTCGATGTCTTTTGAGAAGAAGAAAACGGTTTCAGTCCAGGTATAAGACCTGGCATTAGTTGACACTCAAAGTTTCTGATGCTGCCACAATGGTCACAAGCCGCTGGATTCACTTGACAATCTGATTTGTTGAAAATTGGCTGGCCTTGCCATGAATAGCGAATCAATTGATCGGGATAATCTCTCAATTTTTTATGGAATTTATAGCTAGCACGATCACCTTTGAAGACTGTTTGAAGCTCAACATTTTCATACTGTTCATCACCTCCAGGCTCGATTAGGGGCATCTCTTTTGAAAGATCACTAGTTTGTTGGGTTGATTTTCTCTCTTTCTCAAGATCCTCTTCATCATCAATACCAATATAGAATGGTTTAAAAATGGCAATTTGTTTTAACTTTTCAGTTGGAAGCTGTTTCGGTGGTCCCAGGATGGAGATATTGTCAGAATTTCCTAATTCATCGTCTTCACTATCATCAGACCAGACATAATCTTCATCATCGCTACCATTACTGATATCATTCTCCATGCATTCTTTCACTGGATTACCATCATCTGATGATTTGCTGGCCGATTGTGTGACACACCGAACAATAACAAAGTAATCACATTTATTGCGCTGGCAGGCAAAGAAGTACAGAACACGATCGACTCGCTTGTCATCCACCGGTGATATTATTTGACCTAAAAATAGACATGTATCTTGACACTTTGAACACACTAGATCATTATCCACAAGCTTTGTCAGACAATCATCGGGAATGAGGGGTGAAAACACTGGTACACCACCAATCTTGTTCACTGTCCAATCAATATTATCAGGATTTTTTATTAAACTTTCCGAAAAACCAATGTACACAGGGGTTTTTTTCGCCTCCATTCTACTACTACTAGCCATGGCTAAACTTAACGAAAATCATTAAAATTATCCTCCTTCAATCACTCCTACTAGACTACAACATCCGCACCATGCAAGTGATGCACACCCAAGTGATGCAGATCCAAATCCACGTGGTTTTGTGATGATGTAAACATTCTCGCATGGCCGGTCTGCTTCCGAGAGCATCTTTTTGAATTTTGTTTGTGTATACTTTGGAGCTTGGAATGCTATCTGTTCATTTTGAATATTCCAATTTGAAAAAATATTTTTGATTTTTAGAGGGTATTCCTACCTCAAATGGGTGAACATGGGACCAATATGATGTGTTATTTAGTGTGGAGTGAATAATCGTGATCTGAGTAGTTGTGTTATTCTTTTCATGTGTTCAAGAGCTCTTTTAGATTCTCTGTATATTGTTTAGGTGAATAATTGTTTGTTGTTAATTGAGTACCTCCACTCCTCACGATGTCCAGATCAACCACCAAGAAGAAAAGAAAACGTCCAAGTCAAGGAGTAAAAAGTGCTGGATCAGATTCAGAGGCAGAGGATCATCCGAATACAAATTCTTTGAACAAAAGTCTTAACAAGTTGTATATGAACAACAGTAACAAAGAAAGTACTCCTGTGGTCAATAAAGCCAATAGTAAGGAAGAGAGTGAAGAAATTGAGGCCAATAAAGAGATCGATAAGTTATTAAAAAAGAAAATTCGTATCAAAGATCGCTATTCTTATGATCCAAAAGGTCATTTTGATGACTTGGGTGGTATGGACGATATCATCGAAGATTGCAGAACTTACTTAGATCCAGAGGGGAAGCGTGGACAATGTCTCAAGAATTTGGGATTTTCCTCAAGAAAACGTCTCCTCATATCTGGTGTCTCAGGTGTTGGCAAAAGCAAATTAGTGGAGGCATTAATAAATCATTCAAGTTATCCATCTCTCAAATGTACCCTCGCCAGACTAACATCTGGAGGTCCTAGTGAAGTTGACACAGCTTTTACCAATCTACTCAACTATGCCAAAAGTCTTGGCCCGTGTATAATAGTTATGGACAAACTGGAGAAATTTGCCCCCAAACGTGATGATAATCGTAATGTTGAACGAGAAAAATTGATTGATCATCTTATTGACAATTTGGAAGAATTCAACAATCAAGATTATGACGATATCATTCTTATTGGCGTTACAAATAGAGTTGAAATGGTAGACTCTGATTTTTTGATGGCTGCTAGGTTTAACAAGAGAATCGAAATTGATGTTCCCAACGACAAGGCTCGAGCTGATATATTGAGGGTTCTGTGTACAAAAATCAAAGTTTCCTCTGATGTAGATTTTAATGAACTAGGTTTCATGAGTCCTGGTTATGTTGGTGCAGATTTGCGCGAACTTGTAGAAGAGGCTGGTTTATTAGCAGTCGAACGTTTGACAGCGATGAATGCTTGCAAGAATGAAGATTCCATGGACGTTTCTTCTGGGGATCAAGTTCAAAATGATCCAGAGAATCCATCAACATCTCAAATCATGGAAGTTACTCGCCAAGATTTCATCACCGCTTTCAAACACATCAAACCATCGCTCAAGAGAGATGGTTTCGCATCCATTCCACCTGTTACATGGGATGATATCGGTGCTTGTGAGCTAATTCGGAAGAAGCTCTTGACTTCCATCCTTTTTCCGGTCAAGTATTCTGCTTTCATGGCATCAACTTTGTGGGAAAAATCATGTGGTATATTGATGCATGGACCTCCTGGCTGTGGAAAAACATCCATAGCAAAGGCATTAGCCAATGAAGGAGGTATAAATTTTATCTCTGTGAAAGGCCCAGAAATACTCAACATGTATGTTGGCGAATCGGAGAGACGCATCAGATCGATTTTTGAGCGGGCAGCCAAAGCTAAGCCTTGTGTTATATTTTTTGATGAGATTGATGCTCTTTGTGCTGAGCGTTCCTCATCAGAGGTGAGAATTGTAACCATGAGCTGATCATCAACTAAATCTCGTTTTTATTCTTCTCTCTGATTCCAGAAATCGAACGTTACCCAAAGTGTACTTAGTCAATTGTTAACCGAGATGGATGGTTTTGATAATCAATCATGCAAAGTTTTAGCCACGACTAATCGATTAGACGTCTTGGATTCTGCCTTACTGCGTCCTGGAAGATTCGACACCATTATATATGTTGGTATACCGAGTCCTGAAGCGAAATTAGAAATTCTCAAAACGATAACACGGGTGAGTAACTTGTAACTTGATTGTAGCTGTTAGAGAATCTCTCGTTCATTATCATTCAGTGATATTTCCACCACGATGGTATTGAATAGCTCATTTTGCTTTCTCCATAGAATGGTAGGCCTCCACTGTCCCGTGAAGTCGATCTGTATGCGTTATCTCATGACTCTCGTCTGAAAAACTTCTCTGGAGCTGATCTCAGGGGCTTGGTTGAGAGAGCGCATTCAATAGCCACAATAGAAATGTATGATTCCTTACATGGAAATTTGAATGCCAGTCAATTTTCTATCCGATCGCATCACATAGAAGCTGCTCTCAGAGAGCGAGGAGCTTCCGTTACAGATGCACAATTATCCTTTTATCTTAAATCTGCTCACAAGTTGGAGCAGAGTGTGTGAATAAATTGAATTTTTTTCATCTCATCTCAATTACCCAGTAACTCATCATCTTTTTGCCTTTTTCTCTCATTTTTTTACCGATTGCAAATCAGTTTTATTGGCTAATCCAACAGTCTACTGGAATGCTTTCACATTGGTTCTGGTGATAATCATGGCAGATCCATGGAATTCTTCAGAAAATGTTGTCTTAAGACTTAGAGGCTGAAGATTTTGGTCTTATGAATAACCAGCAAAACTCTGTTGGCTGTAAACCAAGAGTTGGCTCAACAATTTTTTGGCTCTATTTACAGGGATCAGAAAAGCTCGAAAATATATTCATAAGACTGTTTCACTCGATTTCAATGGGCATTCTCTGTGCCTCCGCAAAACAATTATGTTTTCAACTGATTTCATTGATGAAAAACCCTAAACTCAATCATCTCCGAGAGCCTATCTTCCTACTCAAATTTTTGAAACCTCATTTGAGGCCAGTAGCGAGTATCGATGAGCCTGGAGCGAAAATATTCGCTCAGCTCAGGAAAGGAAGGCCAAACTTACATCCAACATTCATGAAAGGATATTGTTCTCATTGTTTTGAATCCTTTAGAGTAGAAAACTCTATTATGTTCCAATGTAATAGAAATATCACTCAATTATCCCCTCATTCTCTGGGGAAATTTGTGCTCAATGAATGCATTGCCAGTGTGCTGTGTTTGGAAGATCGAGCGGGCTAAGTTCCAAGGTAAGTATCTAGGAATGAGGAATTGTAGATACAAAATGTGCTCCGTCGATCAACAATTGGTACTTTTGGGAGAATTTTGCCTATCTCTCACCATGATCACGAGCTCATGTCTTTTCCCTAATTTAATGTGTTCCATAAATAGCTTTGTTGATAGACACATCTTAGCCAAGTTGGTTTCTAGTGACATTGTCAACGTAAACTTGACAACTCACGATTTGCTCACACTAGATTATTGGACCGAATCAAGATTTTTATCAAAGATATTCGATGAATACATCCTCGAAATAAATCATTCTGGATGTTTTTCTTGCCAGTCCGCCATGAGCCGAGCCAAGTTGATGAAGGAAAAAATTTTGGAAGAGAGAAAATATTTGGAAAAGATTGTGAAGATTTTTATTGGGAATTTATTCATAAAAATGGTTCATTTTTAATAACGAATTTTTCCAGCAAATTTTTCTCTAATTTTTTAATTCAGTTTATTACAGTAACTTTCCATGATTCGCTTCTTTAGTATGATAAGTTCATGTATATAGGTGTGTATAAACAGCTTCTTTTTCTTTCGAGAGTCAAAAAAAATGTTCATCAGTGGAAAATCAAGAAGATCATTTATAAATGGTGGAGGAGATTGGACGATTATCATTGACATCATTATATTTCTATTATAATAGTACCACATATTGAATTTTTGCATGTAAAGGGTATAAGCCTTATAGAAAGAGTGAGACTCATCTGTCACCTATCAAACACTTATTTTAGGTACATACTTACAATCAACTTTGCTGTGAATTTCATTAATGATCCTAATTGATTAGTCTTCATCATTTAACAAACCTCTCATAACCGATTCAATAATATCAGAAATGTGTAAGCAGGAAATAAAAAGAAATTCATCGAAAGAAACATTACCGGTGGGTTATTGTGTCAACAAGTTCAAACTTGGGTAGAAGGAATTTCGATCCATTCCATAACTCACGATTTAATGGAAGGATTACAGTTAGCTTCAGTAATATTCGAAAAGCTAGAAAATTTTCTGTCTTCACGTTCATCATTCATCGCAATAAGCTGCCGGAAGTTCGAAGACGAAGTTCCAAATCGATCAATTGCCTAAGGAAGCCATCATTGGGACGTACACCACGATTTCGACGGACAGTTTTCAAGGCTTCCTCAGCGGTCATACCTTTTTTTATCATCAAATAAGCTAATGCTATTGTTGCCGATCGACTCATTCCCATGTAACAGTGTACCAATACTCGACCACCGCCATTAATGGCCTGTTCAATGAAATCAGCTGTTTCCGAGAAGTGTATTGATATTCGAGCTGATTCAATGTCCATCAAATTGAGACCCATATATTTGATGTTAAGATCTCGATAATAATGGGCACCTGTGTTGATCTGAGCAAAATTGATCCCTTCAGCCGTATTGATGATATGAGTTATACCAACCAAACGGAGATAATTCTTGTTTCGTGCTGAGGCTCTGTGAGAAAAAAAATCGGAAGAAGAAAATCATCGTTTCGAATTGAGATTCAAATTTGATCAAATCGAATAAATCAAACATCGTAGAAAGGTATCATGAAGGATTATGATAGTTAACATGATGATGTATTAATCTTCGAATCGAAGAATTCATGCTGACATTCTGATAAAGAATACTTTCAATCTTCATGATGAGAAACATTTTTGTGGAACAAAAATGAACCCAATAAGATTGACAGATATCGACCAAATCGATTATCGATTTCTTATTCATATCTGTAAGCTGGAATCTATTCTTTACATTCACTTTTTTTAGGTAAATATAATCTGTATCTGTTTGTTTCCCTTCTGGTATTATTATTATTATACTCATACACATATCATGTATAATCCGAATTGCTCAATCAAACGAATGAATCTGTCTCTAATCTTGTCTCTTTAGAGTATGCTAAGCTCTTGTGGATGAAAATAAATAGGAGAAAAAGAGATTTCAAAATGAAAAAATATACGATTCTAATCCCTCATTAAAAAAGAAAAATCTGCTCTATCAAGCCCCAAAGGTTAAATTGATGGGCCATTCGTTGAATAGATTCACAATTGAGTGGCTAAAGGAAAAAATCATCAATCTGATGAAATATAGCTGGAAAAAAAATCTGTATAACCAAAGGCTATCAGATATTTCTTCGATTGATAGTGAGAGCCTCACATTCATTCTTCATTTCGATAAGGCAAGATTTATGTTCTGATTTATTGGATATTTTTGAATCATAAGATGATAAGATCATCGTTAATATGAAAACCAAGTTGAGGTAGAATTTTGGTTGAAAGTAATTGGATTTGTATTTCATCCACCAAATATTTAACGATTGAAATACAAATCGTATGACTTTAAGGCTTCCTGGATGACAATTTATTCAGTGTTTATGGTACCACAAAGCTGATTGTGGAGCAATTCAATACTAACAAGATCTAGTTTCCATTGTTTATTCCCACAGAAATTGTTGATTGACATTTATGAATGTTGAGAAAAGATAAATTGAGTATCGAGACCTTGGAGAATACTTGCCTCTCAACAAGCTTTCTTTCTCTTTCTCTTTCTCTCTCTTTCTCCCACATGAAACCTCGACTAAGAGGAGGAATCCAACCTTGTTCTGACAGGTCAGGCCAAACATGCATTCGATTTCGAACCAAAAACAAAAATGAATCTAGAAATATTTTTGAAGGTATTTATTTAAATATACTTACTCGTCGCCTACATAGAGATGATTGAAGACTTCATCACAACTGACACCGAGATCACGTCTATCTAGACTTGGAATTCGTGAATAATTTCGATGGAAAAAGCTCGAGCCAAGAATTTCGGAGCTTGTATAGCCCGGTTGAACTGTTTGGATGATTTGCTTCAATTTTCTCAATTTTGATTCAACATCATGTGGATCACTATTGTGTAGTAGCTCACTATTGTCTCGACGCCATTTGCGATAATATGATAGCATTGTGAAAATTTTATATTATTATTACAGTTATCAATGGATTTTCAACCAATTCGAATTTGAAAAATTTTTAATCGATGAATTAATTCAAACACTAATTGCATAGGCAAAGCTAGAGGCAACAAGAAAAATTTGATTCAAGAGGAATACTGGCAGTCTTTATATTATTCCACTTTCATCAGATTGAAATCACTTCAATATTCTTATGATGTAATCGAAGATCCGATGATCACTGAAAACATGTGAGAATGATTGTTGACTATGATGAATTTCGAAGATAAGCACCCACTGATTTTCCCACAGATAATCAAAAATGATCAACACACATCCAGTGAATTTTAGTAACACTTACACATTGAATGTCAATAGTCACCCAAACAGTGGAAAAAATTCAGTACACCAAAGGAATATCCTGGAAGAAGTGTATATGGTTAAGTGAGTGAGGTCAGGAAGAGAGCATCAGAATCCTTTTCTCTCTGGTAAAAATCTCTCTCTCTCTCTCTCTTTCTCTATGTGTTCTACCTTCACCGAAAATGCGTGGAATGTTTGAGGAGGAGCTGCGATGTTTTCGCAACCATAAATTTTTTCCTCATGCAAAAAGCCTAATGACGATTGTATGTATAAGTACGTATATTGTGTGTACTGTGTAGATGATGAATTGGACCATCGAGAGAAGGCAAGGGAATCCATCTCATTTTCAGCATTACTCGCTATCTTATTTTCGCCTCATTTTATTGCTTTTCTCGGCAGAAAAAAAATTACTAGCATTCCACTGCTGACTGTTTCCTGTGTGAGAGAAAAAATGAGATCACTATGATTGCATCACTCGAGGTATCGGTTTCATTAGGAACACACAGAATTCTTCACAGATTATCTAACCACTCCAGTGACCAGCGGCTATCTGGTGATTTCTCTTCCTGATATTAAATTCAATATACATTTAATTTGATGAGCTTTCGAAATTATCTGGACTTTTATTTTGATCAATTCTCAGAGTGCTCGGATATGATCGATTGGAAAAAGGAATGTATCAAAATGAAATTGAAAAGAAAAAAGAAAAAAAATTTTAATCCATTTCAGTCACTATTTCGATTGATACGAGCAAGTTCTAATTGAATCACAATTTATATCATCTTCCAAATGAGAGCACAAACTTATCAGTCTGGTGTAAGGTATTCTGGAAAGCTCCAATGAATGGAAGCTCCATCGAACAGTTAGGTCTTTAATACGTGATAATGATGTGTGTTGAACAATTAGCAATGGATCTCAATCACATCCAAGTAATGTGGATACAATTACTACGGATCATTTGATTGCCTGTTTAAAACTATACAACAACAATATTTCCTGGCTCACTAGCTCACACACCAACACTAATTACAGTTATATTCTCTTTTTGGTGTTCAAAGAAGAAGAAGAATCGTTGACTCTTTAGCAGATCTGTTTCAAGATAAAATTGATTAACATGTATCTGTTGCAAAAATCAATCAAATCTGCAATACAGCCTCATTCGTCGAGTCTACAGTTTTCTTTTATTATTTATTCTTCAATTTTCTACCCTCTCAATTTAATCCTTTGATCGATGAATAGGATGAGAGAGGTATCAAAAATTCATAATAATAATAATGGATAACCCAATTCAAGTTCTCTTTCTCTCTCTCTCGAAAAAAAGTTACGCGCCAAAAGGGAATAAGATTGCAACATTCAATCTATACACTGTATACTCAATCTTTCAGGATCTTTGACAGGGGAAGAATCGAGATGAGGAGAGCATCATTTTGCAAATCATGAAGAAGAATCGGAGAAAATCCTCAAAAGATGTCTAATATTCAGATTTTGAGCTACCGATAGTCTCGGTCGATCGTACACAGTTGATAATTTTTGTCATATAATTCACTCTCATCTCTTCAATCATCATTGATGGTCTCGGTTCAACAGTATGATAAGAACTTATAGTTGGCTTAGTAGATGAAAAAAAATTCGCATAAAGATCCCAGAATTTTCGTTAGAACAATGATAAAGCTTGCTGAAATGGAGCAAACAAAACTGTACCACTTTAAGTGGAAAATTTCCTTTTCCATAAGAAAAATTTTTCTCTCTCATAACTTCAGGACAAAATCCCCTTCCTCAGTATTGACACACAAAAATTGTCAAAAACAATGAGAAAAACAAATAATTTTCAAATCAAGCGAGTGAAAGAGATAGAGAAAGAGAAAAGAAGAGAGAGAGAGAGAGAGAGAGAGAGAGAGAGAGAGAGAGAGAGATGACGATGAAGAAAATAAATCAAAAGAGTGTGAGTCAATCGAATAATAGTGTGGAAACAGTTTTCTCACCCTCACATGTACATACATACTCATACACACAACATTCATAAACTTCCCAAACGGGACAAATGACTGAATTGCATCTCTCTCTATCGCTCTCTCTTGGGACTTGAGATTGAATCAACAGTTAGCTTTTTCATCGAAAAAGAAAATGTTATGTGAACTTCAGAGTTATGAGTAAAAGTTATTACTGAAAAAACAAAGAGCGAGGGATTACAAGCCACCGCCATCAGCTCATCATCTTCCAAACCCTTCTTCTTCAGGACGTGTGCTCAAGTGTGTGTGTGTGTGTGTAAGTGTTTTAGTGTGTATGTATTTGATGAACATGATTCATTCATCAGCTATCCAAAACAGGTTCTAATCAGTCGCTTATTATCAAGTTGTTTCCATTATTGGATCATCTCTCTCTCTCTCTCTCTTGCTCCTCATCCCTTTCTACAGACTCTTCTAATCTCCGCTATTAAATACTCTAAAAATTGTCAGCTACTCTCAAGATGATCAGATAATCGCCTTATAAATAGTCAAGTATCGATGATCCAAATCGATTTAATAATACTACCAACTTCCAGGAGCTTGACTGGCTCATTTCTTTCTTTTTTTCGCTCTCTCTCTAACTCCAATTATTAATCGAACTCTCTTAGCATCTTTTTTTCTTTGATATTCAAATTTTTTTCCCTCCTTCCGTTGAACACAAAAAAACCAAATCGTTTCCGACATACACACAATTTCGGTCATTTATGTGTGGAGATGAAATCGAGCGAGAGAAGAGGAACCAGCTAAAATAGTATAACAGCCCGGCAAAAAATCAGATAGATTGTTGATGGTTAGGGCACTGATTGCGTGAAAAGTGGTAGAGTAAGAGAGAGAGTGTGTGTGTAGAAGAGTTATGTAAAAATCTAAGCCTTTTTGTTTCAAGAGGTTTCATGAGGTTGATCTATTCGGAGAGTTCCAAAAAACTGGTTTACATATAGATTTTATTTCGGCGGTTCCTCTTTTCTCTCTCTCTCTCTCTTCTCAACCAGTCTCTTACTTTTACCTGACTCTTGTTTTTATGATCTACATCGCAAAGTCTTCAATGTTACTATATTTTCACCTGTCTCATTATCATTGTTCTCGCGCGCTTCAAGAAAAAGAGAGAGAAGAGAGAGAGAGAAGAGCAAGTGAAATGAGAAAGAGAGAGTAATTTAAGTTTTAACAAATTTTGGTTCAACAAAAAATGCCGAAAAAATTTATTCTCATGTTCTTGAGCCAGCCATGTACACCTACCGAAATGCCCGTATTATGATGCCTCTCTACTTATAAGGTTAGTTGAAGAAATGCCCTTTTCTTGATCATTGAAAAATCATTCATCGAAAGTGGAAGAAGGAGAGAGAAAGAGAGTGAGTGTTGATCATCATTTTTGAAACCAATTTTTTTTTGCTTCTCTTTCTCTTAAACCATCAATGAAGAGGACGACAACAACACCTACGATATCCTAAATCAAGAAGGTTTCCTTATTCAGTGTATATACCTGGTGTGTTGGTGGTGTTTACATTTTCTTTCTTTCTCTCTCTATTTCTCTCTATCGTAACGTAACGTAACGTAACACACTACTCACATACTTTTTCTCTCCATTCTCTCGATTAACCACACAGTATTACTCTCTCCGATGGTTGCTGTTTACAGTGGAAGTGGTGGCTCAGATGGTGGTTCATCATCAAAGAAAGTTAGTTTCAACAAAGCGGTTCGCGTGAAAAAGTATACAACTCCACCTCATCAGCGTTCTGTATCGCCTATTGTTTATGATCAGCCCAAATTTTGGTTCAAAGTTTGCAGACCATCACCTTCACAATTTTCTCCATCATCATCCAACAGTAGTAGTAACAATAATTTTTACAGTTATCATACCAATTTTGATCAATCAACTCCGCATCCACATCTCCATCCCCATCCACAGCCACAGACACAGCAACCAGTGGAACAGCAACTTTCGCCTGTTACCAACATCTCACAACATCCGACACCAGTGATCAGATCATATTCTGATTCGGAGAGTTGCAACACCAAGCATCGTTCTTCTCCATCACCACCATTAACACTTTCCCAACAGCAACTTCCATCGACATCATCATCTTCAGTACCACCGCCAATTCATCCGTTTTCGAAAAATAAAAACATCATCCAACACAATTCCGATTCTGACAGTACGAACACTTCTTCTTCATCATCTTCTTGTGGCGGTGGTAAAAGTGAACCGGTGAGACCTCCTCGTCGACGAAAACCTCGTCCATTGTCAACGATTATTGATGTAGATTCTTCATCACTTGATGCGAATGATAGTGTACTAGTTAGTGGAGAAAATATGCCTCGAAGTGAACTCAGTACCAGCTCAAATGTTCGATCACGCAATAAAGTTGATCGAAGTGATTCTCGACGAATAATCAATTATGAACCCTACCGAAGTCCGCCAAAAGATTCAACCATACTGATCACTCCCGAAACCGATGGTTACACTCATGAATGGATACCAAGAGCTGCATCCCCATCGATGCTGGGTAAAAGTGCTCTCATTAGTGATGAAGAAAATGATACCAATAACAACAAAATCAAATCATCATCACTTGGTAATGGACATGCAATGGAAAAAAGTGTTCGACATACTAGTCCAACTCTTGGCTCAGAGAAATTGGGATACAAAAGTCCATCACCCATGGACTATGATATGGAGGACACTCGAATGGGTGACAAAAAGAATGATAATAATAGTAGTATGATGGTGGTTCCGAAAGTGGATGATAATGAGATAATAATTCGAAAAGAAACCAAAAAACCGACAAAATTCAAGGTGATGTGGGGTGCTAAAGTGAAAAAATTGCCCATGTTTCCTCCTCCTCCACCTCCATCATTGATGAAATCAAAGGAGGACAAGAGTGCCAGTAAGACGAGCAGTAAAGTGATAAATTATGAAAATGATCCCACATACATGGAAGATACGATCGAGGATCGTGATAGACCATGTATGGATGAGAAAAAGGCGCAAAAGAAGATTATTGAAAATTATCAGGCCAGTTCACCCGAAATGAAGGCTCGACGATTGGAGTCCACCGATCGCACTCGATCCACATCACCAACACGAAGTCCTATTCGTTCGGAAACTTTCGTAGTCTCACGAAATGATTCCAGCAAGGACGGTATGTCCAAATCACTTATCGAAAAAAGTGGTGATCGTGGTGTGGAGCGATATGATGATACAGTTTTGGTGGAAAAATTTTCGCCCACCACCATCGAGAGAACACGGGACATTCGGAGTGATGTACCGTTATCAAATCGGATGGAACCAGTGGCCACATGGAAAAGCGGGCCAATGCTCATCTCTGATCAACGAGACAAACAATCAAGCTCAAATTATGTGCCTGGTGAAGGGCGGACCGAGACAAGCCTCGAGGTTGGATCCAGAGTTTGGAGAAACAAAACTCGGCGTATGTATGAAGGTAAGCAAGCTGTTATTGCAATGATGTACTATTACTACTATTATTATTACATCTACAAATCAGTAGGAGCTTAACAGAAGGTAAACAATTGCCTTTTCCGTTGAACAAGTGTGGAAAGAGTAAGCCAAGAAAAGAAAAAAAATCAACTGACAATTTTTATCACCATCTTACTGTTGATATTGGCATTCTTGAGCAAACTTTTCTACCTTTTTTTTCTTCTCTTTTTTGCATTCACTCCTCTCATCTGAATTTTGTTTCAAAAATATACATAAATTTTTTTCTTCATTTCTTTTTTCTTCTCCTCCTCTTACTTGGTCTCCATCTTTCCAGAGCCGATAATCGGAAAACATCGAGCAGGCTATCAGCCCGATCGAGATCTGAGTCCAGTAGGACGTAGATCTTCTCCACCTCCTCCTCCTTTACCACCCTCTTCTATGCCTTCTTCCGGTTCTCGATTAGAGAAGCCATCAGAAGAAATGATGAGATATGAAAAAGAGAAAGAGAAAGAGAATGATAATCGAAAAAATCAACATCAACGTGAACATCATCACCATCATCGTCCAAGGACTGATGATGATAAGCTTATGATTACAGGTGACGAGTTGGATGAATTATTTCTTCAAAAGGAAGAAGCACCCAAGTTGGGTAATGAGCCTGATTTTTTTCCTTTTCTGGATTCATACAACAATCCACCCATGGAGGACAAAGCATGCCAATGTAATCTAAAAAAATCATCCAAATCATTACGAAATCGATCTCCTCCAGCAGCCAACATTACTGATGATGAACACGGCAGTGTACTTACCAACACAGGCTACCGTGTCATCAAGTCAGGTAAAGATGGATCGGTTTCAGCCTATTCAAATGTACCCTCTCTGGATGACCATGAAGACAATCGAGAGCGTCGAGCAGTTTTCGACGACAATCAGCGTATAGTCTTCCATCATCCAGAAAGAAGTGATGTGATCTATAGCCAAGTGGACAAGAGTAAAAAACGTAATCCAAATGAAACTCAAGGGTCTCGATATGTTCAGAGGGATGCACAAAATCTTGCCGAAGATTATGATGATTATGTTTATGAAGCTAATCCTGTTCGAGATTTGAGATCTGAACAAGGCTCTAGAGGACCTGTGAAGAGAAGAAGTAGCCCATCGCCAGTGTCCACCAGTCGTTACAGTGAAGGTCTTCGTCCACCCAGTAGAAGTAGTTCCATTTCACCCAACAAAACGATCACAAGTACTACAAAAAACTATGGTTTCTCAATGAAAACTGCTGCCGATTCTCCAGTAGTTAAGCTACCCTCCAAGCCAATTGGTGGTTTCGATGAGATGTCCAATGGAACGTTAACCAAGAAGGGTAGACGAGAAGGCAACAAGCGACAAACGATCGAAGAAACAATGTCTATTTCAGATGTTTCCAGTGATGTAACTCGACCATCAGCCAATCGTCATCGTCAACATCGTCAACATCACCACCAACACCATCATCAAACTGTCAATGCAACTGATTCCGAGGACATGGCTCCACCAAAATCCAATTTTAAGGAGTTGAATCATCACCATCAACGTCGAAATGAAATGAGCTATGAAGACGGCTCGCCTACACATAGAAGAATAGTGGGTCGTAAAGCGATTCCATACGATGGACAATCGATTAACAGTAACACATCATGGTACAAATCATTGGATGAAGACTATCGTAAGTCAGCCAATGAGCCGACCATAAATCGTGCGAAGGACAGTTATACACTTTCTCGTGTCAACGATCGACGTGATCTGAAGCGTGATTATTCGCCAATGTCTGCTCGAAATGCTTACACTCTGGATCGTCGATACATGGATCAACGGAAGCGTAACAAGCGACCATACTTGACCAATGATGGAACCAGTGGGGATTCTCAATTAGGAATTCGAAGTGATCTTGATATTGGACACGAGAGAGTTATTCCCAATTCGATGAAAAAATATAGTAGCAATCGAGATCTTCATTCAGATTTGGATGTATCACCAGCTCGAGGTGGTCTTGCAGCCGCATACAGAGCCCGTCAAAAGCGAGCATCTTCACTCAATCGGTATGCTGAATCTGATCTGATGTATCCAGCTTCTCGTGTACACCATGTTCCAGTATATCATGGATCACAAAGTCAACTAAATCGACTACATCCCGCTCACTCTGCTATGCCTGACAATTTGGAGAGAATGAGTCGCTCGTATCAAGGTGGTTCTCGAACTCGATTGTACCAAAATGAACCAATCTCACTATACATTCCAGCTGTCAAAGAATCGAGCAGAGATCAAAGTGGTAAGCGGACTTCGGATGATGAACGAGGCTCAAAAATTGGAATCGGTCGTACTCAATCGATACTTTCCCTGTCTCGTGGCTCAAAGCTGGGTATCATGAAGAAACCGTCCACAAAGGGTAATAGTAATACAAGTTTGAATGAAATCACATCCAAATTGAATGGCTACTTGAATACTGGTCCTTCTGGTCTACATGATGAGGACGAAATAGTTGCACTTCGAGAAGGCGATGAGAATGTCAAGTCTAAAAAGAAATCATTGAAACGAAGTCAATCCATACCGAAGGATGCAAAATTGCCATGGTTCCAGAAGTTGAAAATGAAAGTTAAATCGTGATACCATACTGAAACATTCAAATCGAATGATAATTGTGAACCGGTAAAGAGGATAATATAATTGATTTGATAGTCTCTCTTCGAAAGTATACAGAAAGTCATTGTTGACCAAGTTTTGTATCCATCTTGACTTACCTACCGAGAATGAAAATCTTTTTCTCTCTCTCTTTCTCCACCATAACGTGTCAAAAAAGATATATTTTTTTCTTTCCTTCCAGTCTTTTAGATTAATCCTGCTGGCTTAATAAGAATTCAACAAACATTCCTTTTCTTTCATAATCTCAATGTCCATGACTTTTCAAATATTCGATACTACAAACCATTGAATAAAATTTTTTTGTACCATTCATGCTGTGATGCAGACGATGGACAAACAATTTGTTATCTTTTATAGCTCGCGACTCACGATTAATGATCTCGATACAAACAATCACAACAAGGCACTTCAAAAAAGATAAATACTGTTTGATTTATTTGTTTTCACCGGATACAAAGAATAGAAAGTGTCCTTAAGACGTCTGACTTAAGCGAACTGGGTAACAAAATTTTGACAGAAATTCCCACTTTTTGGGTAAAGGCACAAGTTTTCTGACGATCTCACTATGCTCTCTTCCGCTTGGATTTTTTCGTGATAGTTGAGATCTTTTCATGGTCATTCTTATGATCCTCTTCGGCTTGCTTTCGGAAAATCTTCATCATTTCAATCTCTTCGGTGCTCCTGATATATTTATCGATTTCTTCATCAAGAATTTCAGGGTCTGAGACACTTGAGGAATCTAGAATTGAGTTATTTTTGAAATATTCCATCAAGTTGGACTCCTCTTGAATTGGACCGGAGATGTTTTGATGCTTTTCTTGGTACTTTGCTCGAACAGAATCAGAATAAGTAAGTATGTCGTCCAGATAAACAAGAAAATCTTCTTTGCTGCGACTATGGTTCACAGGTATAAACCATTTAAGATATGTAGAAAGCTCTGATATAATACTGTAAAAACTCTGTACTCTCTTTGATGTAGTACAGGAGTATTCAAGATAAAAATCTTTGCAAAACTGTGATAGTTTGACACTTTGCCGCTGTCTGAAGTCCATTGACTTCCATGTAATGAATAGTATGGCGATGATCACATTTTTTGGTTTACAAGATTCTAGACTTTCAACTGAATTGAAGAGATCGAGAAGTAGCTCGGCTTTCTTTCCAATTCCAAACTTTTCTTTCTCCTCAAAACTGGCTTGATTGAGAAAGAATGGCAACCATTCAGAGATGGTTCGAAATTGTGGTTTCATCTCATCAACTTGTGATAAAAATAAATTGAGATACTTTTTGAATTGGGATCCTGAGCATCCTGCTTGCTCACAGATACACTCCATTGAGACGACGACATCGTTATTAAGAGCCACCAGATAGACACAGACAGCAGCTAGTATTTTTTTACTCGGAATAGATCGATGTTTGAAAGTAGGATTTTGCCACAATTTTTTGATTGATTGCTCAATTTTAGCTATATTACTAGAATTCAGATTCAGATAACGACCCATCGATTCAGCTGTTTGAATAACAGTTCTTTGGACACGCTTTGTACCAGTAGACGCTAGTGCTCTGCGGACATTCAATGGTAGACTATTACATTTGTTGAAAACATTGTTGTTGGTGATGAACGAGACTCCATCTTGATCTTGTGAATTGCGGAGATCACCTTTACCAAGAATAAGACCACATTCAGAGCAAATCTGTTCACCCTGTTAGATTGAAAATAGAATGAAAGAATTATTCTCTCAAATATAAGAAAACAATGTGAATAGAAATCAATTCTTACCTGCTCTAAAACAACTTCTGATGTTTTGCATTTTGGACATCGATCAATTGACCAATCCTCTTCCTGGGTTTTCATGGTGAACACACAAATTGATCAATTCATAAAGCATCCACTTCAGCTTGATACGAATGAAGAACAACTATCAACCAACCTTTGGTCTACACCAATTGACAAGTTTGAAATTTGACTCTAGAAAACTTAATCACATACAATTAGCTATTTAATCACCATGAGATCAATATCATCACATTATATTAATCTTTGAACGCCGTTCTTCCCATCAACAAATCAAAACAAAATGATCCATCGAAAGTTGATGTGAATCATGATCTAAACTTCTGTGTACAAAACAATAATATTTTGAACGGTATCTCTTGCGCATTCAAATTGAGCAGCCAGTTGGAAGTGTTGATAAAGCGGTAAGAAAAAACTTTCGAAGATTTACCGTTAGTTTAATATTTTTCTTGGCGTCTGTATACTTCCAAAGAGAGACTATCAAATCAATTATATTATCCTCTTTACAGGTTCACAATTATCATTCGATTTGAATGTTTCAGTATGGTATCACGATTTAACTTTCATTTTCAACTTCTGGAACCACGGCAATTTTGCATCCTTCGGTATGGATCGACGAGGGACTCATTCTTTCCAAATTGTCAGGCATAGCAGAGTGAGCGGGATGTAGTCGATTTAGTTGACTTTGTGATCCATGATATACTGGAACATGGTGTACACGAGAAGCTGGATACATTAGATCAGATTCAGCATACCGATTGAGTGAAGATGCTCGCTTTTGGCGGGCTCTGTATGCGGCTGCTAGACCACCTCGAGCGGGTGATACATCCAAATCTGAATGAAGATCTCGATTGCTACTATATTTTTTCATCGAATTGGGAATAACTCTCTCGTGTCCAATATCAAGATCACTTCGAATTCCTAATTGAGAATCACCACTGGTCCAATCGTTCGTCAAGTATGGTCGCTTGTTACGCTTCTGTTGATCTGAACACAATTTTTGAGAAAACATACATTCTTGAAATTTTATTCATATTTGCTAATTTCACGATATCATCGAAGTTGTTTTCAGGAACAAATGATGAATAATGAAACAACGAGATTGTTAATTATGTGTGTGATCTATCATCGTTTGGATTGATCAAAGTGTTAAATTTGCACTTATAATTCTTTGAGGAGGTGACTGGAATCATCCCACCGTAAACTCCATACCATCTTACTCTTATTCACATTTGCCATAACGTTCAAATTAAAACTAGTAGGTACCCCTAATACTTCCAAGTAGTCAGCAACTGACCACCTGATGATTGATTGACAATCATACGATATGCTTCTTCACATAAATTCGTTGACGTGGTTTGCTCTTCATGCATGAGACAACTCAAATGATATAAATGTAAGTTCATCTTGTCTTCCTTAATAACACTGTCGAAACTGCTAGTGAATCGATTTCTTTTGTTAGTGTCGTCTTCATCATCAGCCACTCAGTTTTGACAGTCATTTTACAAGATAAGGATTGAGTTGATCTTTACTTTCTGTGTAGATAAGTGATCACTATACCTATTGAGAAAAAGTCCAGATACGAGAAAGAATTATTCATTTTGTGACGTGTCAGAGTGAATTATTTCTCTAGCAAAATGTTTGAAATCTGTTTCCAAAATCTTTTTGTCTTCATTGTGGTCCTGATTTCAAGATCATCAGCGACTACAGTTCAGGATCAATGTAATGCACAGCTTGTGGAAAGTATTCCTGATGGAGTCAAATTTGAACCAGACCTTGGGATCAAATCAACTCACTCGGCATTCCTGGACATAATTCGTGGATCTGAAAAATCAATTCAAATCGCCTCCTTTTATTGGACTATGTTCTGTAGTGATGTGAATAATTCAATTCCATCAAGCTGTCAGAAAGGTGAAGAGGTAATGCAAGCTTTGAACGATGCTTTACGAAAGAAGATATCAGTTCAAATTACTTTCAGTGGAAAAACTGAAGATATCGAAAAGAATGAAGATCTAAAACTTCTTCGTCAAAATGGAGCTCAAATTGTTGGCGTAGACCTCACAAGATTACTTGGTGCTGGTATTTTGCATACCAAGTTCCTGATTGCTGATAATAAGACTCTGTATATTGGCAGTGCTAATATGGACTGGAGATCGCTAACCGAGGTGAAAGAGATGGGAATATACATTCAAAACTGTCCAATAGTAGCTCAAGATTTGGAGAAAATTTTCCAAACTTATTGGATTCTTGGGCAACCAGGATCTAAAATCCCAACTGAATGGCCTGCACACCTCTCTACTAAGTACAATATGGACAATCCAATGCAAATTAATCTCTCAGGCCGCAAGGTTAAGCTTTACATATCTAACTCTCCTCCTGCTTTGAATCCTCCTGGTAGAACAAATGATGTTGATGCTTTAGTTAAAGTTATTCGATCAGCCAACTCATCCATAGGCATTGAAGTGATGGATTATGTGCCAGTTTTTTATGGAAGTCAAGGCTACTGGCCGGTGATCGACAATGCTCTGAGACAAGCAGTATTCGAAAAACCAATCAATATAAGTTTTCTTGGCACTCGATGGAAGTATACTAAGCGAAACATGTTGCTTTCTCTTAGATCACTCAACAAATTGAGATGGGTCAAGTATGGTGGCTCAATTGCTGTCAAATTGCTCACAGTACCATCAACTGAGACTCAATCTTTGGTGGATCACTCACGTGTTAACCACTGCAAATTCATCGTTACCGATAACATGCTCTTCATAGGCACAAACAACTGGACTCCAGATTACTTTGAGAAAACTGCTGGTGTGAGTCTTTCATTGATGCTTGATTCTTCAGCACTCGAATCATCCGATAGTCTGGATCTTCGAACTCACCTGGAACGAGTTCACGCTAGGGATTGGAATTCTGAGTACTCACAATATATTCCAGAACGATAAATTACTCCTGAGAGATCTATTGCTGGGTTCAATTTCAGCTCATCTTGTACAAGTACAGCAGAATGATCTTGACCTCTTATCAACCTGAGGCTTAATCTATGCATATACGTATGTTCGAGAGGTTATTCAAATTTCACAATATGTACAATCTCAATTAGCATCGTGCTGCGTGCTTTTGAGAGCTGATATTGTAATGTTCCATCAATAAATATAATATTTGACCGAGGAAAATGAATAAAAAAAGGTAAAAGTTCACAGTTATCTTCTTAGAGGTTCTTGATAAATTTTTTTACAAAAATAGCTCTTGAAAAGTTCCTAAATTTTAACAAGATGAATAGTGACCATCTCTTCATCTCGCATACGAACCCCGTAAGAATCGATGCGAATAAACTTGACTTTGGGGAAAACTTCAATCGGTTCCTTGAAAATCACATTCCAATTATCTACTTCATGAAAATTATGTCGAGAAAGTAGGAAGAAACCAAAAACATTATTTCCACTGAGAGAAAACTTCAGGCTGTCTCTATATTCTAGTAAACGATCACGAAACGTTCCATCAGCTGGATTTTTAAACACAATATTACTGGACTCGACTGTTTCACCAGCGAAAGCAATACTGAGTAACTTAGATTGTCTGAAAGATTGATATCTCGAATCTCTGAACAATATCGAGGAATCCCCTGGAAGTTGTCCCCAAGAAACCACCAGATTATGGTCTTGTGAAAACTTTTCGATAGCTGCTCTATCTTCTCCATAATCAAAAAAACAAATGAGAGATTTGACCTGTTGATCACTCCCGTTAAAGGTCAGCTTCTTAACACTTGCAGGATCTAACCAATTAGTGATGATAACCTTGTGTTTGGAAGCATATCGATTTAAACTGAATGCCTCAAAACATGAATCTGCCCGAAAACTAAGATTTGATGCGTATTTTTCATAACCACATTGGTTTGTAGGTATGGAGAGTATCTCTCTATCGAATGCTCCATAGATCTCGCCCTGCTTAATAATGACAGCAGGGTAGTCGAATAGATTCAAATGGATCAGATCCACATTTCTCAGGGCTGAAGAACGTCGAAGAGAACGGATAAGAGAAAAGCTCGGAACACACTTGATACTTTCACCAAGAAAATTTTCCACAGTCCTCCTAATACTAGAGCCTGAGACATTGATAAAATTGTCTGATCGTTTGATGAACCACCAGGCAGGTGGGTCATATTCAATTTGGCGATTGAAATTAAAATCAACTCCGTTCATTTTTCTATTTGCTTTGATGAACTTCTTCTGATCAGCTTTTGGAGATGAAAAGGATGAAATAGAATTATTTCAGGCAAAAAAAAAATCTGAATTCGATGGCATATCTGTAGAGAACTTACATTTAGCAAAATTGATGTCGATGTATTTATCTAAAATTTTCCGAGCAACAAAGCAATAATCTATCGGCAAACTTTTGCTCATCCATCGAACAGCTTCTTGATGCCAAGTTTTACACACAAGTCGACACCGATAGACATCATGAAACTCGAGATATTCAAAAATCTTTCTCACTAAGAAGTGCTGCTGTAGAACAAAATCCATTATGATCAGCTAACGAGAGTGAGTGGGTGTTATTTTCTTCAACTTGACAAGAATATTGAGCCAATATCATCTAGTGTCCCAAAAATATTAAGAAAGATAATTACCCTTCATAGCCTGAAGTTCAAACAACACTTCGAAAACATTTATTCCCTATCATAAAGATATTAGTTGTTTAAAGTAATCACTGATGGATACATGTCCTTCCCCATCATAAAACTTTCCCGGCGCTAATTTCAAGTGATTATCGTTACGAGCAGTGTTGACAGAAGTAATTTGGTCAATTAATTTAGAAAAACGTTCTGGTATAAAATTGAAGGACATGGTGAGGATAATTTTAGAGTATCGAGAGCTTCTTCATTAAAATCATACACTAATGAAGCTGTCCAAGGAGGGATTATCGAATTGCTATTTGTTTGAAAAATAGAAGAAAGAATTAGACTCGGAAGAAAAAAAAATCGATAAATTTTCAAACTCGGTGTGTATTGATTATGTTTTAGACACAACATGATCGATGGATCACTGTATTGATCAAGGGATGAGGGAAAATGTAGCTGTAACTTCAATAAAAATCTTTGGTGGTTTTTTCATTGATCTTGATAGAGTTAGAAAATTTGTACATTTTGAAAGAAAGAAAATTCCATTTTTGAAGAACCACATAAAAAGATTTTGAAGATTTGAGAATTATGATGAAGAGAAGAAGAATGAAAAATATGATGATGATGAGAAATTTAAATTTAAATTGAAATGACTAGATTAGTTTATTGGGAAAAAGAGCTCAGAAGAATCATGATGACATGAAGACTTGAGAGAGTTGACTGAAAAGTAGATCAAATTTTCGCTCAGATTCATTTTTTCATCAGCTATTTTTCGAATGAATTTTAATCATCATTGTATTTTAGCACGATTTTTTGATCTCTCCTCCTTAAATCATTGTGCATCTTGAGCCTCTATTCTCGAGGCTAACAAACTCTTTCTCCTTGATAGCTCCTTTTTTCTGAATTCATCCACAATCTACACTAAGAATCTACACTCACTGAGAACATGTGTACAATCAAAAGTTATTCATTCCAATTATTTTCTGATGGAACAGAATTGATTGAAGTAAAGAAGTTTATAGAAGAAGATAACTCGACCACCAGGAAAGAAATAAGGCAAAAAGTTCACAGAAGTTATCTTCATAGAGGTTTTTAGTCAATTTTTTTACAGGAATAGCTCACAAAAAATTCTTAAATTTTAACAAGATAGATAGTGACCATCTCTTCATCTCGAATAGGAGCCTCGAGAGAATTGATGTGAATGAACTTGACTTCGGGGATTACTTCACTCAGCTCCTCGAAAATCGTTTCCCAATTATCCTCTTCATGAAAATTATTTCGAGAAAGTAGGAAGAAACCAAAAACATTATTTTCACAGAGAGAAAACTTCAGGCTGTCTCTAAATTCTAGTAAACGATCACGAAACGTTCCATCAGCTGGATTTTTGAACACAAAATTACTAGACTCGACCGTTTCACCAGCGAAAGCAATACTGAGTAACTTAGATTGTCTGAAAGATTGATATCTCGAATCTCTGAAGAATATCGAGGAATCCCATGGAAGTTGTCCCCAGGAAGCTACCAGATTATGGTCATGCGAGAACTTTTTGACAGCTTCCGGGTTGTAATTGGAAAAACAAATGAGAGATTTGATCTGTAGATCACTTATGTTTGAGGTCAGCCTCGCAACACTTGCAGTATCTAACCAATTAGTGACGATAACTTTGTGTTTGGAAGCATATCGATTTAAACTGAATGCCTCAAAACATGAATCTGCCCCAAAACTCAGATTTGATACATATTCTCCATATCCATAATAGTTTGTAGGTATGGAAAGTATCTCTCTATCGAATGCTCTATAAATTGGCTCCTGTTGAATAATGACAGCAGGGTAGTCGAATGAATTCGAATGAATCAGATTCGTATGTCCCAGGGCAGGATAACCAGGATCAGAACGGATGAGAGAAAAGCTTGGAGCACACTTGATACTTTCACCAAGAAAATTTTCCACAGCCTTCCTAATACTTGAGCCTGGCAAAGTGATGAAATTGCCTGATCGTTTGATAAACCACCAGGCCGGTGGGTCATATCTAATCTCGCGATCGAAATTAAAATCAACTCCGTTCATTTTTCTGTTTGCTTCGATGAGATTCTTTTTAACAGCTTCTGGGGCTGAAAAGGATGAATTGTTTTAGGCAAAAAAATCTTAATTCGATGGTTTTACTGGAGAGAACTCACTTCCAGCGGGATAGCATTCATCTAAAGTTTTCAGCGCAAGGAAGCAATAATCTATCGATAAACTTTTACCCATCCATCGAACAGCTTCTTCATACCAAGTTTTACACACAAGTCGACACTGATGGACATCTTGGAGCTGGAGATATTCAAAAATCTTTCTCACTAAGAAGTGCTGCTGTAGAACAAAGTCCATTCTCATCAGCTAAGGAGAGTAGGTAATTGTTATAATCAGTAACTTGGAAAGAATATTCAGATAATATTATGCAACATTCCAACATCAATAGCAATCAAAGACTCTTTGGCAACGAGTAATATTATTACCTTTTGATAACAACTCAAAAATTCTTTTGATTGTCTTGGCGCCAAGTTCAATCAAATATCGTTACATGCAGCATCAATCAGAACTTTCGATTCAGAAGAGAGAATACTTTTTTCATAGTAAAAGTTGATCAATTATTTTGGGAAAACATCATAATAACACGATTGAAGAATAGAGCATGGAAAATCGTTCTAGTACATCTCTACAAGCAGCATTTTGCCAAAGGAACGATAAACGATGAATGCGATCATCTGAAGAAAGTTGAACAATCTGCCATCATCACATAACCATCAAATCATATCATATACATACACATGTACATACATATGTGTATGTGTATAGGAAAATGATATGCAGCTTCACTGAGACCCGCTAACGAACTTGAATCGCTCCTTAATCTTTCGTAAACTTTTGTGCGGAAGGTTGCGATGGTCAGAACGAAGAGAGGTTATTTCTCTCTCTCTCTCTCTCTCTCCCTCTCTCTCTTTCTCTCGTTTCACTTAGAGAGAATTCTGATCGTGATGGGTGAATTGTTCATCAAGTTAATCCCGATGATTTGTTCACGCTCTAAGGAGGTCTGAATAGGTTTTAAGCCTTTCGAATAGTTTTAGTATAACTGAGATAAAAGGGCAGGTAATTATTTGAGTGTGAGATAACTTCAAGTTCAAATCTAAAAAGTTAATAAATATCGATTCATCTTTTGTATTTCCATTCTATTTTCCTATTTTTATTCTCGTACAGTTTCAATTTTTGAGGTGATCATTGAAAAAAGAAAAAATCTATCGAAGCTATCCAAGTTTGGTAGAGATAACCATTCTTGTGCCTGATCAATTGCTACAGAGATGAGATTAGATGGTAGAATATTTTCCCAACTCCTGTCATTAAATTTAATTAGTCTTGATTTTTGATTCTCAGCCCAGTGTTATGATGTCAAAATATTTGAATTCGTCCACTAAACAATTTTTGATGCCATTACCAACTCATCTGTTACTCTTTTACATACTATTAATATACTCTGAACACCAGAACTTTTTCACCACCTTGCAATCGGGATCTTTTCACTGACCAAGACTTTTTACTAACCTTGAAGTGATAAATTATGTGCTAGTTTTCTAGGAAAGTCAAAGCTGCTGGCCAGAGATCGAAAATGCTCTGAGACAAGCAGTATTCGAAAAAACCAATCAATATGAGTTTTCTCGGCACTCGATGGGAGTATACTCTGGGAAAACTTCCTTTTAACTTCGCTGAGATTGTTGATCTAAATATCATTCCCCTCGAAATTATCATACACAATCATCAAAAAATCGAGAACATCATTTCCAAGGATAGAAGAGTCTAGACTATCCCTAAATTTCTGGAAACGATTAGAGGACTTCCATCAGTTGTATTTTGAGATGATGTACGATGAGTACTACTAGTTCATGTATCGTTTTTTCATCAGCTATTTTCTAATATAATCTAATGCTAATCTTCATTAATTTAACTCGACTTTTTCGACCTCTTCTTCTTATATTTCCTGCTGAAAGCTTTTCGTGCATCTTGAGCGTCCATTCTCGAGGCTAACAAATTTTTTCTCCCTGATAGCTCCTTTGTTTTTTATATTCGTCCACAATCTAAGAATCTACACCCACTGAGAACCTGTGAACAATCAAAAGTTGTTCATTTCAATTATTTTCCGATGGAACAAAATCGATTGAAGTGAAGTTAAATCCCGATTATCAGGAAAAGAATAAGAAATGAGACAAAAAGTTCACAGAAGTTATATTCGTAGAGGTTTTTGGCAATTTTTTTTACAAAAATAGCTCTCCAAAGATTCCTAAATTTTAACAAGATGAATAGTGCCCATCTCTTCATCTCCGATAGGTTCCTTGGAAGAATAGATGTGAAAAAACTTGATTTCGTGCATTACTTCACTCAGTTCCTTGAAAATCACTTCCCGATTATCTTCTTCGAGAAATTTATTTCGAACAAGTAAGAGAAAACCAAAGACATTATATCCGCTGAGAGGAAATTTCAGGCTGTCTCTATATTCTAGTAGACGATCACGAAACGTTCCATCAGCTGGATTTTTGAATACAAAATTACTAGACTCGACTGTTTCACCAGCGAAAGCAATACTGAGTAACTTAGATTGCCTGAAAGATCGACTTTTCACATGTCTAAATAATATCGAGGATTCTCCCTTAGATCGTACCCAAGAAACCACCAGATTATGGTCATGCAAAAACTTTTCGATACCTCTCGTATCTTCTCCATGATCCGAAAAACAAATGAGTGATTTGATCTGTTGATCATCTCCGTTCGAGGTCAACTCCTCAACACTTACAGGATCTAACCAATCAGTGACGATAACTTTGTGTTTGGAAGTATATCGATTCAAACTGAATGCCTCAAAATATGAATCTGCTCTGAAGTTCAGATATTTTTCATATTTTTTATAGCCATGTTGGTTTGTAGGTATAGAGAGTATCTCTCTATCAAATGCTCTATAGATTTGGCACTGTTGAATGATGACAGCAGGGTAGTCGATTGAATTCGAAAGGATCAGATTCATATCTCTCAGGGTGAGAAAACCTGGTTTGCAACGGACGAGAGAAAAGCTGGCAATACATCCCATACTTTCACCGAAAAAATTTTCCACAGCCTTCCTAACACTTGAGCCTGGCACAGTGATGAAATCGTCTGATCGTTTGATAAACCACCAGACAGCAGGATCATGTCTAATTTTGCGATAGAAATTAAAATCAACTCCGTTCATTTTTCTGTTTGCTTTGATGTACTTCTTTTGAACAGCATCTGAAGACGGAAAGGATGAATTAGATTTCACGAAGAAAAAAATCATAATTTGATGGCATATCTTGAGAGAACTTACCTCCACCAAAATTGAATTCATGTAAAATTTTAACAGCAAGAAAGCAAGAATCTATCGGCAAACTTTTGCTCATCCATCGAACAGCTTCTCCATACCAAACTTTACACACAAGTCGACACCGATAGACATCATGGAACTCGAGATATTCAAAAATCTTCCCCACTATCAAGTGCTGCTGAAGAATAAAATCCATTATGATCAGCTAACGAGAGTGAGTGGCTATTATATTTTTTAAATTGACAAGAATATTTGGACAATATCATCAAATGTCCCAAAAACATTAACAAGGATAATTAAACTTCGGAGCCTGAAGTTTAACAATTTGAAAACACTTTCCCACCATAAAATTTTTAGGGCGCCAATTTCAAATGATTATCGCTACCGACAGTGTTAACGATAAAATTAGAAGATGATATTCTTCATTTATTGTATTAATTTGATCAATTAATTTAGAAAAACGCTCTGGAGAATATGGGGAGGATAATTTTCTAATAAAGGAAAACTTTCATTCAAATTATATACCAATGAAGCGAAATCCGGGGAAGAATTGTTATTTGTTTGAAACTATCTCGGAAGGAGAAAACTTTTGATAAATTTTTAAACTCGATGTGTATTGATTACGTTTTAGATACAACATAATCGATAGATTACTATATTGATCAAGGGAAAATATAGCTGTAACTTCAATAAAAATCTTAAGCGACTTTTTTCATTGATCTTGATAGAGTTGGAAAATTTTCACATTTTGAAAGAAAGAAAATTCCATTTTTGAAGAACTACGAAAAAAAGACTTACAACTTGTTAGAAGATTTGAGAATCACGATGAACAGAGAAGATTGAAAAATCTGATGGTGATGAGAAATTTGAATTTAAATGATTAGTTGATTGGAAAAAAGAGATCAGAAACATCAAGATGACATGAAGACTTGGAAGAGTTGATCAAATTTCCGCTCAGATTCATTTTTTCATCAACTATCTTTCGAATGGATTTCAATCTACATTTTATTTTAACACGATTCCTTCGACCTCTCCTCCTTATATCATTGTGCATCTTGAGCGTACATTTTCGAAGCTAACAAACTCTTTCTCTCTGGTAGCTCCTTTGTTTTTTTAAATCGTCCATGATCTTAGAATCAGTCCCCTAAGAGAACTTGTAGACAATCAAAAGTTATCCATTCCAATTATTTTCTGATGAAACAAGATCGATTGAAGTGAAGAAATTTATTACTCTACCACCAGGGAAGAAATATGGCAAAAAGTTCACGGAAGTTATCTTCATAGAGGTTCTCGATCAATTTTTTTCACAAAAATAATTCTTGAATAATTTCTAAATTTTAACAAGATGAATAGTGATCTCTCCATTCCGAATAGAAGCTCCGAGAGAATTGATGTGAATGAATTTGACTTCGGGGATTACTTCACTCAATTCCTTGAAAATCATTTTCCAATTATCTTCTTCACGAACGAGTAGAGAAAAACCAAGAACATTATTTCCACTGAGAGAAAACTTCAGGCTGTCTCTATATTCTAGTAGACGATCACGAAACGTTCCATCAGCTGGATTTTTGAACACAAAATTACTAGACTCGACCGTTTCACCAGCGAAAGCAATACTGAGTAACTTAGATTGCCTGAAAGATCGGCTTTTCAGATCTCTAAATAATATCGAGGATTCCTCTATAAGTCGTCCCCAAGAAACCACCAGATTATGGTCTTGGGAAAACTTTTCGATAGCTGTCCTATCTTCTCCGTAATCAAAAAAACAAATGAGGGATTTGATCTGTTGATCACTTCCGTTGAAGGTCAGCTTCTTAACACTTGCAGGATCTAACCAATTAGTGATGATAACCTTGTGTTTGGAAGCATATCGATTTAAACTGAATGCTTCAAAACATGAATCTGCCCGAAAACTAAGATTTGATGCGTATTTTTCATAACCACATTGGTTTGTAGGTATGGAGAGTATCTCTCTATCGAATGCTCCATAGGTTGGTTCCTGTTGGATAATGACAGCAGGATAGTCGAATGAATTCGAATGGATCAGATTAATATCTTCCAAGAAAGGGATATTTCGATCAGAACGGATGAGACAAAAGCTCGGAGCACACTTGATACTTTCACCAAAAAAATTTTCCACAGCCTTCCTAATGCTAGAGCCAGGGACAATGGCGAAATTGTCTGATTGTTTGATAAACCACCAAGCAGGTCGATCATACTCAATCTTATGATTGAAATTAAAATGAACTTCGTTCATTTCTCTGTTTGCTTTGATGAACTTATCTTGATCAGCTTTGAGAGATGGAAAGGATGAAATAGAATTATTTCAGGAAAAAAAATCTGAATTCGATGGCATATCTGGAGAAAACTTACACTCAGCATAATAGCATTTATCTAAAGTCTTCAGAGCAAGAAAACAAAAATCTATCGATAAACTTTTACCCATCCATCGAACAGCTTCTTGATGCCAAGTTTTACACACAAGTCGACACTGATAGACATCATGGAACTCGAGATATTCAAAAATCTTCCCCACTACGAAGTGTTGCTGTAGAACAAAATCCATTATGATCAGCTAACGAGAGTAAGTGGGTGTTATTTTCTTTAACTTGACATGAATATTGAGCCAATATCATCTAGTGTCCCAAAAAATATTAACAAAGATAATTACCCTTCATAGCCTGAAGTTCAAACAACAATTCAAAAACATTTTATATCATTAAGACATAAAATGTTTTAAGTAATCACATGGCGCTTATTTCAAGTGATTATTGTTACGAGTAGTGTTCACAATAAAATTAGAAGAGAATAGCCTTCATTTATAAAAGTAATTTGATCAATTAATTTAGAAAAACGTTCTGGTATAAAATTGAAGAACATGATGAAGATAATTTTTCAATTATCGAAAACTTCTTCGTTCGAATCATACACAAAGGAAGAGAAATCCAGGGAATAACTCTCAAATTGCTATTTGTTTGAAACTATCTGGGAGGAATAAAAATTTTTGATAGATTTTCAAACTAGGTTTGTATTGATTATGTTCTAGATACAACGTATTGGATAGATTACTATATTGATCTAGGAATGAGGGAAAATATAGCTGTAACTTCAATAAAAATCTTTGGTGAATTTTCCCATTCATCTTGATTTACAGATCTTGTAGTTAAAAAATTTTCACACTTTGAAAGAATGATTCATTCTTGGAGAGCGACAAAAAAAATGACTTTGAAGATTTGAGTCGCCGAAAATTATGATGAAGAGGAGAAGAATGAAAAATCTGATGATGATGAGAAATCTAAGTTAGAATAACTAGTTGATTAGTTGATTGGAAAAGAGAAATCAAGATGACTTGGAAGAGTTTATCGGAAGGGAGATCAAATTTCCGCTCAGATTGAAATAGATTTAAAAATTTAGAAATTGAGATTGATCAAACGGCCAGCAAAAAAATATTCATTCAAAAGGATTTCGGCCAAAAAGGGTCATTATCAATATTGAAAGTGTTGAGCCTCCTGATTATGGTTTTGAGAATATAGTTCTCGATTTGAAGTTTTTTGTGGTCGAAGTCAGATCTTGTTCTCCAATTTTAATGAGATGAATTTTGAGCATCTCATCGCTTCGAAAAGGTGGCCCGAAAATTATAATGTTAGTCAATATGACTATGATTAATTATATGTTATCGATTAATGGAAGTACGATTGAGATCAATTAATTTTATGAATTATTTATAGGTATAATCGAAAAATAGCGTAAACTTTCCAAACCTATTATCACAGGCAGCATTCTGCGAATGGAGCACTTTCTATATATGAGATCAACAGTTGATTTTGAGCAGAAACTTGAAAAATCGATTCGAAAAAATGGTTTCCATGCTTAATGTAGTTAAAAACACAGGTAACAATTGATGGATAGCTTCAATAGATTTTCCTCCTTTTTCACTTATCTCTCCGAGAATCGAAGCTGTACAAGAATAAAAATAGAATAAAAATACATGTACAGAAGATGAATCGATATTAATTATCTTTTTAGATTTGAACTTGAAATTATCTCTCACTTAAACAGTTGCCTGTGTTATTTTTTTCAGTTATACTAAAACTATTGGAGATGCTCAAAACCTATTCAGACCTTCCTAGGGAGTGAACCATCCACCGGGATGAACTTGATGGACAATTCACCCACTATCAGAATAAAATTGTTTCTATGTGAAAAGAAAGAAAGAAAGAAAGAAAGAAAGAGAGCGAGAAATAAGTTTGGTAGAGATAATTTTCCTCGTGTCTGATTAATTGCTACAGAAATGAGATTAGATGGTAGAATATTCTCTCAACCCTTGTGAATAAATTTAATTAGTCTTGATTCATGTTTCTCAGCCCAGTGTTATGATGTCAAAATATTTGAATTCGTCCACCAGACAATTTTTGATGCCATTACCAACTCATCTGTTACTCTTTTACATACTATTAATATACTCTGAATTGATATATAATCAGGTTAAGAATCAATCTTCATTGCATTTAAGCAAAATTTTGACACCTTCTCCTGCTAATAACATATCAAAGGCTCTTCGGGCATCTTGAAGATCAATTTTATGGCTAATCATGAACTTTACATCAACTTTTGTGCTCATCAATTCGATTGCCTCATCGAATGTGTTGTTATAGCGATTAGCTCCGATCAGCTCAAGTTCACGTAATGATGCCATGGAAAGATCAACTAGAACTTTGGACGCTGAAAGGCCCACCAGACACAGTCTTCCTCCTCTTTTTGTGGCCACAATACCTGTATTAATTGCTCCAGCTGTACCAGTACATTCGAGAGTAACATGTGGAGCTTGACCAAGTAATTCTGACACTTTAATTGCTACACTTTCTGGAGAATCTTCTCTCTTGGTGAGCAATGCACAATCAGCTCCTGCTTTGGTAGCAAGTTCCAAACGCTTAGGATTAATATCGGTGGCCACTATTTTTCCAGCACCATAAGCTTTGGCTATCTGGAATAAAAGAGGAGGTTAAGATGGTGGAACTGTCCACTTACGTACTAATATCATACCAAAATGCATAATAGTCCAATGGGACCTGATCCTGTAACCAGAACTTTTTCACCACCTTGCAATCGAGATCTTTTTACTGACCAAAGTGCACAAGCCATCGGTTCAACCAGAGCTCCTTCTTCCAGAGTCATATTCTCAGGCAATCTGAGAAAGATGGAATTGAATTGAATTTGTTCAAATGGATTTTATCACGATTAACTCACTTGTGACACATATTCTCTGGCCAACGATTAGTCGATCGAAAGAAGCCTTGACGTCCGGTAGCAATTCCGCCTGAATCAGCACCAGTACAGCAATTATTGGCACCAATTTGACATGGTTCACAGCCATAGGAAAAGCATGGGATCGATGGCTCAACACACACTCGATCTCCTACTTTGAAATTTGTCACTTTACTGCCCACTTTCGTAATAGTCCCACTTGCTTCATGGCCATAAACCTCACCTTGATGCAACTCTATGTGACCAAGAGAACCTTGATTCAGATGATGAAGATCACTGCCACAAATTCCACAATAAGCGACCTTTATCATAACCTCTGAATAAATAGAATAATTGGGTCACTATTGTAGATTTTAGAATTTGAACAATTTTTCGAGAAGTTTCATGCATACAGACTTCAGCTAGTTCAATAAACGTTCTAAAACTTACCATCATCTTGAATGTCTTCATCTTCAGCATAAGTTTCAACTCTTAGTTCACCTTTCTTCACAAATCTGATTGATTTTTTCACCATGATGATTTAATTGTCGTTTCAAGCAAAATAGTAACTGTATGAGAAGTATAGTCACGTTTAATGTGCAAGTAGAGCATCATAATAAGTCTTTACAAAGCTTTTTACTCATTCGGTCGCCTATTGTTTGATAAACTTTCCCACCACAACTAGTTAGAACTGTAACTATTGGGATGCTCTGATCATCTGAACAATTCATGATAGATACTATCTAATCGAAAGCGTCTTCAAAAATGCATTATAATAGTGATCGAAAGTTTCTCAACTACATGTAGTTTCACATGATATTCATATCCAGAATGAGGCTGTTAGAAAACTTGGTGATTATATTGATTGTCATTATCATACCGGTACTCATCATAGTTGCAACTTGCAAGAATGCTTTTGATAAATTTTTGATATTAACAAGAGGGAGGCATGGGAGATGATTTTTTCACACAATCATGAGATGATACAAAATTTCTACCTCATCATTGAGTGATATATGCAAAAAAATCATCTAAAACAATAGCATTCCACATTTAATGATGTTAAGTTTATTGTTTATTATATGGGTGTTCTTTTTTTTGTTTGACAAATTTTTCGGTAAACATGCGAATATTACAAGTCACAAACAGAATTCTGATACATTTTTCTCGTTTTTACACCAATTTTACCGAACAACAAACTCAAAACAACCAGGTCGAACTGATCATGCTTCATTGTTGAAACATATTCAGATTTCTCTGTCCAGAAAAACGAGAAGATAAAGTTTACAGGAGGCGAAATTAGGTTAAAATTAAAAATTTTATTAACCAACAAGTTTCCCATAAAAAATAATGATGATCACAGAATTCCTGGAGAGATGAATTGTCAATTGAAAAGCTAATTTGTCAGGAGTTCAATTTTTCTCTCGTTTAGACCCAGTAGAATTATTTGCTTATTTTTCTGTGAGTCATTTAAATTTTTCAAAAATTGACAAAAAAACAGCAAATTTTTTACAAAATTTTTGGACTACAAGGAAATAACTCTGATACTCACTGTCAGTGATAAAAAAGAATGAGAAGAAAAGGGACTCAACACTGATCAGCTCAGTCAATCAATATCAATGGCTAATCATGCAATCGAGCCTAATACATGTATTATAGCGGAAAAGTTTCTCTCTCTCTCTCTCTCTCTCTCTCTCTCTCTCTCTCTCTCTCTCTCTCTCTCTCTCTCTCACTCACTCACTTTTCCTGTAACCAACAATATTATTATCTACATCGTCAAACGTCTTGTGAAAAGATGCTGTTTAAATCATGATGAGCCTGGCAGTTCTGCTGTTGGCGAATGTTCTGGCGAATGTTGATGGTAGAGACATTGATTATTTATTACATCTTCCACTGGCACTCACCAACCGGTTTAAGGGCTTACATAGATTTTTACTAGATTAAGGAAGATTGCATGTTGCTGAGTTGATTTCTTAACACACTTACAAACACACACATAGAATGTTGATAATTTAGTGAATCTTTTTTTCTTATGTTAGAAGGAAAATTAAATCATCTCAGTCGGTATGTCAAATTTATTGGTGTTAAGTTTATTGTCAATTGTTTGTGTGTTCATTTTTATTGGTGGTACCAGTAGTGAAGATTCATTTGTGACCATAAAATGGGGCAAAATCAGAGGGCAAGTAAGTGAATGGGAAGGCAAAAAAGTTGCCCAATTTATTGGAATTCCTTATGCTGAGCCGCCGGTGGGACAGTATCGTTTCCAAAAACCTAGACCTTTGGAAGGTAAATTTGGAGGTGCTGATGCATTTGATGCCACAAAACCGAGAACATTCTGTGTTGAGAGCCAATTCCCGGTGCCAGATAATGATCCCACTCAGCTAGACGATGGTAAACCGGAGAGTGAAGACTGTCTTACTCTCGATGTTTGGTCACCGATTGAATCACTTTCGGCTTCTGATCAAGAATTGAGGCCAGTTCTGGTGTTCATTCCTGGAGGAGGATTTTTGATAGATGATTCACGAAAACGAAACCAGAGAGGGGACATTATGGCAGCTCGAGGTGATATTGTGGTGGTGATTTTGCGGTATCGATTAGGTGTTTTTGGATGTCTTTTCGGTGATCGAGATGATATGCCAGGCAATTTGCCACTAGAAGATCAATCAGTTGCACTCGAATGGGTTAAGGATAACATTCGATATTTTGGTGGTGATAGTGAAAAGGTAACCATTTCTGGGCTTAGTGCTGGGAGTATCAGTGTATCCCTACACTACATGAAGCCAGGAGCTAGATCATTATTCCATCAGGCCATATTACAGAGTGGAGCAATTAAGACTGACGTTGAAGAACCATCTGAGGATGCATTGAAACGAATGCGATATATTGCTGAAAAAGTTGGCTGTAGTGATTCTAATCTTGATAAAACGATTAAGTGTTTACGTGAAGTCGATTTGAAAAAATTGACCAAAGCATACCATGAATCTGGCTTCAATATGAACAACAAGCTCAATATGCCAATTTGTTTGGTTAACAAGGGTATCTACTCGCAGACGGATGCTGATAGACGTTTGATCAGCGGTGATATACCGAAAAATATTGCCACTTTGGTAACTGTCATGCAAGACGAAGGGACTGTGATGAGTGCAATATTCGCTTTCGATAAGACAAAAAGTTATTTGGACAATATTCGCTTTTTGGCACCAGTTTGGAGTCCCAACATTCGCGATGACCAAGTAGAAGATCTGATAAGACTTTATTTTGGTGGAATTGTGAGTTAATCAGCTTCAAATAATATCTATTATCAACCACAAATTTCTGGTACCTTTTCTTGCTGATGAAATTATTTTTCATATCCAAATAGGTTAAAGATTTGACAGATACCAAGCAAATCACTCATCAAACATCGAAAGCAATTTTGATGATGCTCAGTGATAGATATTTCCGATGTCCGAGTATTTGGTTTGCCGAAAAAATTATGGTAAGTTTAATCTGATCTTCTGGTGATAATAACCTTAATTGCAATTCTTTTTGTCTAGAATTCGAGCTCAGTTCACACTGCAGAATATGTCGAGATAAGTGATCATGTATCATCACTTCCACCACCCTTAATCTATCGAACTGATTACGGAACTCGTCATGGAGCTGATTCACTTTATAGTAAGTTACACATTGAAACAAACGATTATTTGAAATGTCCTAAGCAAACAATATGTTTCAGTTTTTGGCGATCCCATTCGAGAGAAGACTAAGTTCCCTGAAGTTGATGTGAAAATGTCCGAAAAGGTTCAGAACATTTGGCTTGAATTCGTTAAGACTGGTAAACTTCAATGGGCTCCCTACATGAGGCTATCGAATGGTGAACTAATTCCATTCCAATACCAGATCAGATTGAAAGACGATTCTACAGAAACTGCCATCGATCCCAGATATCATCATTGCCAAGTTTGGAAAAGTATTTACTATGGGGATAAATTCTGATCTCAGAATCAAAGTGCAAATCATTTGATCGAGAATCCCCACTCTCGTGGTTCTCAATCCGTTCCCGTATCTTGAATCATCAAATTAGGTCTAAACTTTTGGGATTTTTGGGATGTATCTCTCTTCTTGGCATGTTTATTTAACCGAAACTGGCTATCATCCTTTTTCACCTTAAGCCAATATTTTTCTGAGGTAAAAAATCATTCAGAACGCAATATTTAACAATTTTGACAGATTATTGTCATCTAAAGTAGGTTAAATAATTAAAATTCTTGTTTTTTCATGTTTTTTTATTTTCAACTAACCAATGCAAAAACTATTCATATTGAATGAATTAAATCTTTTGTTTATTACAAAAAAAAACGAATATGATTCGGTCTAATTGATAATACATCACAATAAATGATTGAAATGGACATCATCTATCCAATCGTTAGTCGTTTGTTGCCCTATCGTCTACTTTTTTTGTTAACGTTCCATGGTAACTTTTCAGTAATGATAAGATAATTTTACTCTTGACTCTTGAATCACGATTATTGTCGTAATTGTATCCATTTCGAATGATATTTTTTGCTCTCTCCCTCTCTCTCCAACCTGTGGAATTTCAATAGAAATATCATGGCATAGACTGGTTAAGATTAATCAGTATTTGGCCAGAAAAACCCAAAGGTCGAGTGTTGGTAGAAATTTGGTTTAATAATAATTTCAGTGGCAACTGAGTTAATGAGCTATCGTCGAGTGAAGCATGAAGCTGGCGTTTCATTCAAATGATCAAAAGAGAAAGAATTTATGAGTTGACAATCAATTAAGAAAAAATGATGAAGCTCTCTATATACAAGAGTGAACAAATCCATCGGTGAAGAAAAAGCTTTCGCAATTTGGCCATGGAGAATGATTTGAAAGTGGATAAATGATACTGTAGTTGAGGTATCAGCATGGATCCAACTTTCGGGAAGGTGAAATGGAAAATTTTGGCCCACGCTTCAATGATGTAGCCGGAAAAGTGTTTCCTTTACCGCTGAAGAGTAAAAACCAAAAAAAGTTTCACTCTGTTCACTTTCAATAGTTTAAATTTTTCCATTTCTCATGGCTACTTTGGAATTACTTCTTTCTTCTGAAACCCAATCCACCAAGATCGAGCCCACTGCCTAGGCCACCTCCTTGTCCACCACCCAGACCTTGACCACCACCTAAGCCTTGACCAGCGTATGGACCTAGGAGTAAACAGAATTGATCGCGATCAGAGACGTTGAAATTTTTGAAAATACTTAAGTAATCAATTGACGAACGATAGGAAAAGAGTTTATGACAATAAATTTTATTCCCCCCAAAAAAAAGTATTTTTCATGATACTTGAAATGTATTCGCATCCGCTTTCATCTTCATTGACCTGGCAGCTATGTGAAGTGTTATAAGCGGAAATTAATTATTCATACATACACACACCCACATACATTCACACACAAACTCATACTCATTAGTAATCAAGCTGCCAATACAATAATGAACATTCATTCGATTTCCTTTTAAGAGGCTAAACATCTAAGGTGATTAGCTTGAATGAATTAAGATTTCCTTTCTCTTGATGATTTTCCCGAATCTTTACTCTATGTCCTCTGTTTTCCCCCTTTTTTTCCTCCCCCGTCCCATTACGATTACGCTTTGGTCAGCACAGCATATCGATCGGTCACTTACTGTATCCACCTTGCTGTCCACCACCAAGACCTTGACCCAAGCCACCTAAGCCACCGAGACCAGGACCACCTCCTTGACCACCTTCGAGAGGAAGTGAAACAATCAAATTTCCGCTCATTATCTGGATAGAAAAAAAATTATACAACTCACCTAGTCCCAAAATATTACCCAATCCTTGACCAAGAGCACCAAGAGGTCCCAAGCCTTGCAGGCCACCAAGACCTCCTTGCTGACCTCCTCCTAATCCACCTAAGCCTTGTCCAAGACCTCCACCACCTTGCTGGGATCCTAAGCCAGTGAGTCCACCGAGACCTAGATTCGCAAGATTTCCAAGTCCTCCACCACCACCACGATTACCTCCTCCAAGTCCGCCAAGTCCTAAGTCATTTAGATTCAAATCTGTCACAATGTGAATATGCTTGTGAAGAGGTGGCCATCTTCTAATATGCACCCCCATCCCGTAATTGAGCGTCTTAGGTCACAATTCTTTTTTCTAATTTTCTAATTTCAGTCAGAATAGACATCTACATAGTTCCTGAGTTGATTAGGTTTATCATTATTGAAAAAAATTCAGTTGCCTTAATGGCCTTGGTGATCTAATCAGAGCTTCCCTATCAGCACCATCCTCGATTCAATTTGATAGCACATAAAAAATGACCGTTTGTCAGAGAGAACTGTTACCTAGTCGCTCATCACTTAAAATAAATTCCCATATTCGAATATCTCACCTAGCTGACCGAGATTAAGACCACCGAGTCCTTGTCCCAGGCCACCACCTTGTCGACCTCCTCCAAGACCTTTGATAATGGAAGAGAAAAAGTTATTTACAATTTGAAAGCTTTGAATTCTTCGACAATTCATGCAGATGAAAATTTGCCTTACCTCCTAAGCCCTGTAAACCTTGTCCCAATCCACCAAGTCCTCCTTGGTTTCCATATCCACCGAGATTTTGTCCCCCTCCGCCTCCACCGAGACCACCAAGTTCACCTGATGAGCAAAGGGACGATAAAATAGACGATCATCATTCAAATTCAATTGAATCAAGATGATAATGATGGACAAACACAAGCTCGAACGAGAACACACCAGCGATGCTTTTATTCACTCATTGATGATCGAAACGTACCTAATCCTTGTTGATTTCCATAACCCTGACCACTGTCTTCACTGAGACCACCACTTTGGCCAAGATTTCCCAAGTCACCGAGATCACCACCAAGATCACCTAGATCATCTCCTCCTTGGCTTCTTGTTAATCCAATGGCTATTAAAATTAGCGATATCTATAACGATACAAGCACAATCACAGGTAAGATGATGATGAAATTTTGATGCATCGGAAAAAAATTTTTCACTGGAGAAATTTTAATCATGGAAGATCTTTCAATCCATGATGGTCAATAGATGTACACAGAAAAGGTGAAAAATTAACCATCAGCACAAATATTCAAACTCACCGAAAATAATATGTGATTCATTTTTCCAATGGGAATAATTTTGTTTGGCTATTCAAATAATCAAATAAATAACTTCTTCTTCGTGTCAATTAATTTTTTCTTTCCTTTACACACCTTGAAACATTAACATAATACACTCCAAAAATATCTTGATACAATTTAAATACTCGATGAGTTAAAACTTTTTTCGGGAGCCATTTCAACAGGATATGACATCAATTTTGGCCCCCTAAAAATCCCAATCTAAGAGATGGAGGAGAACAAATATATCTCTCCTCCTTTCTCTCTCTCTCTCTCTCTCTCTCCAAGTTAAATGAATTTAAGGAGATAAATTTGTAAAAACTCAAGTCCACAACCATGACTTGAGTTTAGTGTCCATTTGAATGATAAGTTGCGGTCTGAATGGTTTGCCCGCGATCTGCTCTGAAGAGGAAGGAAATCGAAGTATAAGACGCCAGGCCTCGTTTGGAACCTTGAATTTACGTTCCAACGATCAGCGAATTACTTGAAAGTGAGCTCTTGAGAGAGAAATATTTATATATATTTTTCTCTCTCAACTCTCTCAAATGTTTTCAAATGAACTTTATTCTCTTCACTAATTCACTTTATTCCACCGATTTGCTCATCCGCTCACTCTTATACACGCATTCACACTAAACTTTGCATTGAGGCAAGGTTTACCGATAGAGTACAAAAATCCGGTAGTTATGTGACATTATCTAAATAAATAATCGTTAAGGCTGACCATTCCGGTACAAATGAGCCTTTACCATTGATTCAGTGTGATAAGTTGAGTTTTTATCGGCAAAATTTCACTCTCATTGAGTTGTGAAGGAAGGAAGCTTATTTTCTTTTCTCTCTCTCAATCCTTTCCAATTGACTTTCAGACAAGATCATCAATCTTAAATATATATATTTACAATCATGACATGAAATGCTATATCTTTCGCCGGTCTCATTTTGCCAACTGACTAAAATTCTCACAAAATAGGTATTCGAGATCATATCAGAGCGACTGATAGATTTTCGTGTTTTGATTCTTAATGAATAGAAATTTATTGATAAAATCTTTGAAATTTCAAATCAATTTTACATTCAACTATTATCGTGGTCAAAAATTATCATTTGACCAAAAAATCAGTAGACATATGGAGAGAGAGAGAGAGAGAGAGAGAGAGAGAGAGAGAGAGAGAGAGAGAGAGAGAGAG